>VDFB02133544.1:0-23461 GCA_007258455.2 Sequoia sempervirens | reverse complement strand
ATTGCCTCTATTCCTATCTATACCAACCCTCAAGTCACAACAACAATGCAACCAACTAGTAATGTGATTCCTTCCTTGGGTATTTCCACTAGCATCCCTAGTACCTTTGTGGCATTGCATGTCATACCTCCTACCACCTTACCACCTATAAGTATTCAATTCACTTGCCCCTAGAACACATACACCCCTTCACCTTTTTCACCTCCATCTCATAATACAAGCAATGACCCTCTCATAAATTGAATTTTCCAAACTGTTTCATCCCTTCAAAAACAAGTTTCCACTATCAACCAAAATCAAAATGGGCAACCTATATATTATGTCAAAAGTAGTCCCTTGTCCTTAGAGATATTGTGAACATCGATGCCACAAGGTGTAGAGGCACTGCCTAGATTCAAAAAATATGGAGGAAAGGGAGATCCTTCAAACTATGTTTTTGCTTATACTACCTTATGTAGTGACTTTATCCTTGATGATAAAATCTTGGCTAAGATTTTACCTAGGTCCTTGAAAGATATTGCCTTGGAATGGTTCTCTTTGTTACCCAACAACTCAATTCATTCATTCAATGAACTTGTTGAGGCATTTATAAACCATTTCTAGGTTCATATGAATCCTAAAATGACCTTGGCTAATTTGATAAGATGTAAGAAAAAATAGGAAGAAAAGATTACCAATTTTATCTTGCGTTACCAATCACTTTATTCCCAAATCGATGTCAAGGTTCCTGATCCTCACCTTCAAAATATGTTCATAGAGAATCTACAAAGAAAGATACAAAATAAACTTACCATGATGAAATTCCCATTCTTCATGCACTTATGTACTGCTCTCTGTGATTATCAAAATTTGGTTAGTAGTTAAGATACAAAATCCACTTCTAGCCATACTAAGAAGTTTGAGTTTGCAAATCAAAACAATTCTCAACCTTTTAGAAAATAGAATAAAGGATTCCTCCAATTCAATCCCCCTCAAAAAATAAATCAGAATGATAATAACCAAGTAGTTGCTATTAGAGCCGTGATACCCTTTAGCTATGGGGACCTGAAAAGGAAATTCACTCCCTTACCTGATACCCTTCACAACACAATGACACAACTCTTAGAATAGAATATGATAACCTTGCGTCCTATCAAAATGAGTCCTAATAAACCATTACCAATAAAATATAGACCAAATTCTTATTGTCATTATCACTGACAAAATAGACACGATACAAAATATTGTAAACGTCTTAAACATCTTGTGCAAGACCTCATTGATTCCATTTGTCTTTCTGTTGGAGGTGTTAGTGATCAAGGAAATAAGTCTGTTGCCCCTCCTAACCAAAACTTGCAAATTTTTACTAGCCCTATGCCTAATCATAACATTTCATTTTTCAATGCTAGAGAAACTACAAAGAATGATGTGATGAATGTTGATACAGACGATGACAACAATGATACTGCTCAACATGATCCTATAGACAATGATCCTATGGATGATATGGTAGGAGTGATAGATGTCATTACTCGTAAGGGCTGAACTAAAAAGTCTCTTGAGATTGCTTTCTAATCAAAAGATATACTTAAACATGCACCTGATGGTCCTCTTTACATAGCCGACCAAATCTATGACAAGCCCACTAATGGGATATTGATAGATCTTGCCTGTGGAGAGAACACAATCATTGAAGAATTCTTACTTTTGCATGAACTCTATCAAGATATATATGATAAACTGAAATCATGGATCAAGATGCATAATGGTTTCACTTGACCTATGATGGGATCAATCACCCTTCCTTTACAAATAGGACTGAAAATATTAGATATCTCATTCCATCATCCTGTAGTTGAACCAATTTCATGTGAATCTAGGATATTCATGGCTTCACTGCATGAATGTAGTCCCTTTGGTTGTAGATAAATACTTAAAGTTTCCCTTTGACAATGAAATTTTCACTGTTCATCATAGTGGGTTTAATCCTTCGTCTTCCTATGGAAACTTCTCCTTATATTTCTTTTGGCCCGAGCCTATAGAACCTATCAAACCACGAGAAGACTTCTTTTTAAAATCCTATCAAAAGTTCAAGGCAAAGAAAATAGCAGAATTATCCATCCAAAACATGCCTCAACTTACAACTGAGCCTACCATCATTGACGAGACCATGATTGAACCTAAATAAATTCCAAATAGCTAGGACCAACCTAAGACAAAACCTTCACCTACTTCCTACAAAAGACCAAGCGACAAAGAAAAACAATCCCATCATACATCCTAGAATAAAACAAGTATACAAAGTCAAAGAGAAAGTGGTTGAACAACCTTACATGGTTCCTTTCATTTCTCCCCTTAGGGAAGAAAAGAAACCTATGGTTGATCATCCTGTTCCTACACAAACACGACTAGAAAACTAAAATAAAAGAAATAGAGGTGCTAGAGAGCATAGGCGTAGATGTCGTGCCCTTGCTCATAGGTTAGACAAAGACATAAACAAAGAAAATTAGGATCCAAACTCGACTGAAGCAATGCATGATGAGTCTACCCCTTTCTCGAAACAAAAAGATCCTATAATGTAACCAAAACAAGAGCTAAACTGTTCTTTAGACATTATAATTTGATCTCCTGTTGTGATTAATTTAGATGATGATGACGAGATTACTAAAATTGATGAGGAGGTGCATAATGAACTAAATACATTGTTTTCCTCTTCCATGAGCTTAAATGTCAATTCTCCTAAGAAGAGTGTTGAACTTGGTAATGACCCTAGTTCAACACTTGCTATTGTCCCTTTGGCTAGTTTCCCACCTTCGGCATATAATGAACATGATTGGGATGCAGATGACCTACTTTAGGTTGACTCGCATGTGCCTTAGTAGTCTTTTGTATTATTTCCTTTTTTTTGTCTTTTGTGTGATTCCATGTGCGTAATGTGATCCCCTGTGACATTCTATTTGATGTTATCTCTCTCTCTCTCTTTGTGACATTCCTCTATTTGTACCTATGCTCTTCTCTATGTCATAACTCTTTTATCTTTTCTTTATCTCTTTTCTTTGACTTGTATTTTCCTTTTATTATGGAAGCTGTTGAGACATTCATGTCTTTTCCATGTTGACCCAAAAGGATTTTTCTTTGTTTCCACTCTCTTTTCATTATTCTTCTAGTTCTATGAGTATTTTGGGAATGATGATAGTTCTAAGCTCTCTTAAAAACATTGTAGCAAGAACATACTGACCCGAAATCCATATATCCCTTATGTGTTTGGAGTTTCATTTTGGGGGAAACCCCTCTCTTTTCCTTTCTTTTTGTATGACGTAGCTTTATTTGGAAACATATGACTTGGCATAGGGCTTTCCAAGTTAGCTCTCATGTCTTCTTTATTGTTAGCATTTATCATTTTCTACTTTAAAGTAATTCTCATAGTATGGTGTTTAGCAATTTCTTTAAAGTGGGGGAATGCATTGGCGTTATTCTTTTGCATTCTTCTTTTCATGTTTCATGGTGCAGTCTTCTTATTTCATATGATTCATTTTTTCGCTTTGTGGTGATATTGGGTGTGATGTCCTTCAGGAGCGTGATCTCTCTAATCATATTATATTCCTCTTAGTGGCTTGATGCGATAAACTGCATCCCCAAACTTGTAAATCTTCCATTGTTTGATTGGTCCTCTCTTAGAGACATTAGGCATAATGTTCCCTAAGTTAAGACCTTGTATGAATTAAGAAAGACTCCTTTGAACATTCCCTATTGTTGTATTTGCAATTTTGGTTAAATGGCCACCTTGCATAGCACACTTTGCATTCCTGTGGAGCCATCTTGTTTGTTCATGAGTCCCAAGCATACGAAGTTTTTCTTTCCTCATGAAGCTCGAAGTTCATTTTTGTGTGGCACCTTATCAAAGTTATCAAGAGGTATAAATTTAGTATGGTTTGACGGGAAGCTCGATTGAGGCATGAATTTTCCTTAGCCACTCGTGTGTTTGTGTGTGTGTGTGAGCACATACTAGTCATGTGTATGTGTCTCACCTTCTTGGATTACTCACCCAATGGAAAGCCTAGAGTTCTATTGGCTCAGAGTGAGCATGTACTTTTTGGACAAACAACCTAGATCTAATCCACATCGTGTTGGAAAAATGGTTGAAGCTTGAACCCCCCCTCTTTTGTTTTGTTTTTTTTTATTTCTTTCATTTTTGTCTTTGGAAGTGTATGCTTGTGCCTTTTTATTGCTCTTTATATCATTTCCATGTGTGTTCTTTTGTGCCTATGTTGGTTTGTCATAGGACCTTTGTCTTGGGGGCTTATGTAACCCCCTTGATCATCGTCATCTTATCTTACTAGAATTGGTACATGTGGACCCCTCTTGATGTGCATTGGTCTACTTTAGCGTGAGTTGAAAGCAAGTTCCTCCTCTCACTAAAGTGGGGGCTAGATGTAATGATGGAAAAGTACTCCCTAACATGACCTTGACTTAGTGTTGTAATATGTCTAACATATTCACATTAGGTCTTGGGCCCTTGTGAACTAAATGGACTTAATTGTGCCTTATTTAGAGTCTTGTAAAGTGTTGTAATAAACTTTTACACTTTTCTAGGGTTTTATTAAATAATTAGGCTTCTTTATGCTTTAATTGGCATTATTTTGCATCCACAAGCCTTAATTAATTCATCTTTTTGAGGATAATCCTGACATAAATGAACATCCAATCATAATTCAATTTTTTTTAGGTTGTGTGGCCTATATTTGGTGGTGTGGGAATCATACGCCACCTTGGGCATATGTGTCCCACCTAGGGTTTTGGGTCCCGATCTTGATTTCACACTTTTTTGAGCATTTTTGAAATTGGTCCCATAACTTATGCCTAATGGGACTCATACACCACATTGGGCGTATGAGTCTTGTGCATCCCAAAATTAAAATTAATTCAAATTCTTGGCAGAATTTTATCCTCCTAGATCTGATGTCGGCTTGTAGTGTTGTAATTTTGAGAATTTTTGCATAATTAAGTATAAATACAAGTTTCTTTCACTCATTTTCAATCCCCAAGCATTCAAGTATTCATGCATATTGAAATTTTGAGTTCACAAGATCATTCAAGAGCATTCAAAGGCATATTTTCAAGTGTTTTAGAGCATTATTCAAGTATCAAGCATCATGTCAAAGTCATCATGCATCATGTTTGTTTTTGAGCTAACAATTGTGATGTAGGGTCTTATGATTCAAGCTAGAATTCAATTCAAGATCTATCCTATTCAAGAAAGAGTCAAGATCTACATCCATTAGAGCCACTTCATACATGTTTGTAACACTTTATTGCTAGGCTTTGGTGAGTTGCAACATCATATTTTTTTTATTCATCATTCTCCATTCCTATTTCATTCCATTTCAAGGTTTAATTACCAAAATGGGGTTTGACGAAGGCAAACCCCTTTCCACTAACAAAACAACATTTTCCCCTCTCTTTGGTGTGTGATTTGTAGGCCTAGGTTGAAGACACATTGAAGAGAAATTTTGGAGAAAATTTTCAAAGTGTTCAAAGTTTTCAAAGTTGTCACCTTGCATTGGAGATACTTGGAAGACTTCTATAGGATGCAAATTAGGGTTTCAAATCTAGAAATAAATTGGGAAGGATAGAGAAAACATTAAAGATTAGATTTAGACTTTAAAGCTTCAGAAAACCCTAACTGGACTGATACGCTAGTTTTCGCATATGAGTTCTAGTTTAGGTGATTTTCTAGGTTTTTACAGTTTCAGACACCCATTTGTCAAATTTTAGTTTATGCAGAGAAACCCATATTTGGGACTAAATCTCCCAAACTGGAATATGAGTCCTACTAGGCTTTAAAATCAATGTTTTCAACATTTTAGAGCTTTATCTAGTCATCTTTAGATTTCTAGGTGCACACATTTCATCTTTCAACTTTCTATTATGATTTTCATGCATTTTTAGGTCATTTAATTAAAGATTACATTGCATTAGGTTTAAGCATTTTGATTTGTATTGCACTAGTCTTTCTAAGGCCTAGCTTGGTGGTGAACCCCTCCTTAGTTTACAACTAGACCTTAGGACAACCCTATTGCGAGATATGTTTCTCCTTTGCATACTTATATTGAGATCTCCAGGGTTTCCGTTTAATGAGATAATTGGAAAGTGGGTTTTGCTATATGTCCTAAACCATACAAAAGAAAAATCTCCCATTTTCCATTATTTCAACAATGAACGTATAAATTTTCCTTTTTATCTGCTCTCCTCTCTCCAATAAAACATAGAAAATGGTGAGAACCCTCCTCTCCACCAAGGCCTTATGCTCCCTCTTTATAAGCATGCCCTTTCTCTGAATCCTCATGGTAATACTTTGGAAGCTAGATAGAATATTTAGGATCAAAATGCTAGGAAAATTTTTGAACTCCTTGTGGTGGCTAACCCCATTTAGGAGCCCAACCCTAGGCCCCCACCCCAAATTGTTGAACGTATTAAGAATCACCCTGTTAAAGCCTCTTCCTCTGTTGCTAAAAATTCCACTCTCTCTACCCTTGGGGGTAAGAAGACTCGTGCTAAAAATTACCTCAAGCTCGATCTAGTCAAAGCTACACCTAAAAAAGTGTAAGCATTCTCTGCTTCTCCTAGAACCTCTAAGTCCAAGAAACCGAAAAAAGAATTGAAAAACTAGAATGTGGTTATCACTATACAAGAAGATAAAGAAAGCTTTGAAACAAAGGACTTGGAGGAAAGGAAGTTGAGTCTGGGTAGTGGAGGTTGAAGATTTGCTTGCTTAGCAAAGGTTGCTTCCTAGAAAAAAAGGGTAAATAGAAAGCCATATTTCAAGAGGAAGAGTTGGAGGTTGAAGATTTTGAGGCTCAGGTCGATGAAGATAGTGAGGAAATGGACTTTGAAGAGACAAATTATGATATGGGAGAGGAAGAAATGGAGGGAAAAAAGATAATGAGGAGGTAGATGTTGAGATTGAAGAAGAGCCAAGGAATGAAACATTGAAATCTTCATAAACTATGAACAATGCTAAAGATACTAACACTATTGATGATCCTAATACCGACTTTCTTAAAAGCAGGTTGACTTACATGCAGGTCTAGATGGATGATATGGAGAAAGCTATTATTACTTTGATGAGAGTAACTAATGGTCTCATGTGTAGGGCTATGGTTGGTGCTGTCTTGGGCCAAAACAAGATTAGAAGAAAGCTTAAGAAGATGGGAAAGACTGATGAAATGAAGGTACAGGCCAAAGATGAGGGACCTTACTAGAAGGAGTGTGTCTCCCAAATTGGAGAGTACTAGGACTTGATTGCTAAAGCCAAGTATTGGCTCTTTCTTTCTCTTGGTTATGGATGCTTTGAATTTTATGGCACTCTATTTTACTATATTGGAATACTATTTTAATATAGCTTTGTTATTGTTGAGAACTTGTTGGACTCTGGTGGGCCTTATTAATGGTCTTCATAGTATTAGTTGATTTAGTAGTAGTACTTTATTTTGTATTAAGTATATTTTGTTGGAAAAATAAAGAATATTGACTATCTCTATAGTTTTGTGTTGTCATTGATGTCACCATGTTGTGACTACAAGGTTAAGGCAATGCTTGATCCAGTATCTGAACTGGTATCCGAGCTACTCTCCAGTATTCTTGTCCACATTTTCAAGTAGTTGGTTGTTGGCCCTTGTAGTTTTGGGAAATGGTTTGTAGGCATTAGGAGCACGTACTCTCAAGATCTCACATATCCAGTGCTCGTACAAAATGTATTTTCTTTTTGAATTGAAGTCTATTCTTGGATGACTTCTTGGGGTAATTATGATGTGGTGAATTTTTTTTGCTATGCGGATATATGTGCGACCTACTTTACGTCCTTTCTGACCTAATTGATGCTTGTAGGAAAGATTAGGTATATAAATGAATATGTTGGACAATTTTAGAGCGAAGAAGTGAGAAAGAGACAAAAAAAATAGAAGTATGCATATGCGAAGTTAACATAGCAGTTGGTAGTGAGTGAAAAGGATGAAGTGTGTTGAATCAGTCTATTGAGCATCACTAGAACTACATCAACACTTGTTAGGTGCACTATTCTCAATTCATTTTGGCTGCAAAGCCCATTTTTGTTTTGTAAATCCTTTTGTAGAAAATGAGCCTCTCTTGTAAGTAGTGAGCTTTTGTACTCAGATAATGAGTCCTTTCAGGGCAGTGAGCCCTTGGCAATGAGCCTTTTATTTTTAGTTTAAAAATATGTTATACTTTGAGTTGATCCTCACCGTGGTTTTTCCCTTCTTGGGTTTTCCATGTAAAATCTGGTGTTTGTTGTGTTGAATTACTTTCTATTATCTTTGCTTCAATGCTCATCCTTAATGCCAGATAACATGATTATGGAATAGATGTGTTGAAGTTTTTGAATTTGAATTCTGTGACACCTAATTCACCCCCTCTCAGTTGTCCTACATCTTTTAACAATTGGTATCAGAGTGTTGGTTCCTTGGTGTAGAGCTTAACTGCTTAAGGAGGATCCTAATGGCTGATCAGATGGATGATAAAGAAGAAATCTAGACTGCACTTAAGGATCTTGACAGAGTTGAAACTGAGAACATAGATCTGAAGGAGAATCTAGATGAAGCAAATGAATGTGTCCGAAAGTTGAAAGAACAAATAAAGGTACAGCAAGGCAAGTGAGTAGTTGAGACAAGAGATAATTGGATTGAAAGTAATAGTAGAAGAAAAGAAGAGAATTGAAGAATTCCTGAATACAGTGGTGCAGAACAAATTTGATGAATGCTCTAAACTTGAATAGGAGGTGGTACACTTGAGAATTGAACTAGAAAAAGTGAAGTTATGTGAAAATAATTTCAAATCAAGTTTTGATAAGATTGGAGAATTGATTGCTAGACATAAATCAAATAAAGACAAAGATGGCTTAGGAAATGATTCAGGTGAAAGTTCTAAGGACAATAAGAGAATTCAGGACAAAGGAAAGTAGAATTGAAATTCAAGAAATTTTACAAGGAAACTGCCTGTGAGAACCTAATGCACAAAGGTATCCCTCTTTTAATGGTATTTGTTTCTTCTGTAATAAATATGGTCATAAAGCAACAAAATGCAGAAGTAGGAATAATTAGTTTTACAGTCCCTTCACTGGATAGTGCTTTGAATGTAAGAAGGTTGGACATAAGGCTACTGAATGTAGATCTCAAGTGAGAATGGTAAGTCGGGTAATGAGGAACATATTTTATGAAGGCATAATGAATCAATTCTTTAATGGCTATTGTTACACTCGTAAAAAAATTGGACATAAAGTAAATCAATGTAGATTGAGAGGAAATGGAGGTCAAAGTTATCCAAAAAATGTCATCTGTTATAATTGTAATAAACCAGGACATGTTTCAAAAGTCTGTAGAAGCAAGAAAGGAAAGAAGTCCACTCTGGTAGAGAAGAATGATCTGGTAAAGAAGGTTGACAAAGAAGAAATGAAGAGATGAACAAGATATGGAAGAAGAAAGAAGAAGAAAAACCTGAAGCTATTGGTGCATCTATGCCCTCATCTGGTATGGACGAATCCTCCGGGAATTAGATCTAGCATGGCTTTAGGGGGAGCATTATCAAAAAATTACAAAAACCCCCTATAAAAATGGCATGTTAGAGGTTGGCACGAGGATGAGATGCGAAGAATGGAGAATCAAAGGTTGTGAAAAAAGAATCGAAAGAAAAATGTTGCCATGATGGTTTGCAGACCAAATTACGATTTTCTATGTTGAGAAGAATGTATTTAGCAACTTTTTGATGTTTCTCACATTTAATGCATTTAGGGAAAACTTGATGGTGTTTAAGTTAAAAATTTGTGAAGCTTCTCGATTAATTATGCATTTAGAGAACTTGGAAGGCGCTCTAGAATGTTCTTGAAGCAAGTGTGAAGCAATTCTAAAGGGATTTCAAAGAAATTGACTCAGGTAATTTGGAATTCGTTTCTCTATTTGTAAAAAGGGGAAGAAGGAAAAATGAAGAAGTTTTGATTAAAAAATTAAAGAAAGCATAGAGATGGAAAAATAATTGAGTGATGCCATCCCTTTGAAACTGAAAGGAGTTGAATTAGATGAATTTGATCACAGAAAGATTGAAGAAATGAAGCTAGTGCTGAGCAAAAACGAATTGAAGAACATCAAAACCTTAGGTATGGATTTGTGGAGTGAATTTCTGTGAGTTGTCAAAAAAGAGTTTATTTTGAAGGACAAAAGTATTGTATTGGACAAACCCTGCTTGGTCACGAAGGAAGCGATCAAGGCGATTACTGGCTTATGCAGTTTTGGGGATCTTCCTGGAAAGAAAACTATAAAGTACAAAGATGTGCAGGAATTGACTGGCATTAGTAAGGACCCATGAGCTCTATTGATAAATACTCTCAAGGATTTGACTGTAAGGTATGTTGTGTATGACATTTCTTACAAAATCTATTTCAGAAATCATGAAGATTCCACATTGGCCATTGTTGTTTATATCGCACATATGATGGTTAAGGAGAACAAGAATTTTTATTTGTGTAGCTTATTGCTTGAGAATCTTTCTAAAAATGTTTGTATGTTGGTGATTGAGGGTTATCCCTTTCATTTTGGATCCCTGCTAGTGTGCTTAGTGTTTTAATTTTTGTGTTCCCTATCAAGAAAGGATAATGTGGTATGGGAATCTGGGATTCCTATTGGAAAATAGGTCTATAGATATCTGGGAGAGTTTGTGTAAATCTTATTTCACATCCTTGAAAATAAATCTTTGCTCTAGTATATTTGCTTCGAGTCAGTTTAAAGTAGGCTCCTCCTTTGAAAAAAGGGAATTGGAGATTGTCATTGATGAATCCCCTCTGGAATTGAAGAGGAAGAAAGTTATAACTGAAGATATCATTGACATTTTAGAGGAAAAGGAGAAAGGTATGTATCCTTTGATGAAATCCAGTCTATGATTGTTAAGGGGAAGATGGAGAAGATTGTTTAATTATGGAGTGCAACCTCTCCTATTGATAGACTTAAGATTGATGATATTTTGGTAGAATATCTACTTCAGAAAGGTATTGGAATATCAATTGTTTCTGATTCCTTGCTAGAAAATCTAGTTGAGATTGTTGAAGAAAGGATGTTGCTTGAAGGTCCGGAAGGATGCAAGCTTGAAGCTTTGGTAGAAAAGAGGTGTGTTCAAGCTAAATGGAGATTATCTGAATTGATCATGGAAAAAAAGAAATGCATTAAGAAATATCTGATATTTACAAGTATTGTCTCTGGTGGCTTGCTCCAGTAGATAATTTCAGAAGTAAAATTGAAGCAATTGAATCTAAAGTGAGCAATATTGGAAAGAACTTTGACATCTTTGAAGACAAAGAAGGAAAGAAAAGATTGAGAGTTGGTGAACTACAGGTTGAATTGGTTGTTGTAAAAAGACAAAGAGATGATGTAGTGAAAACCTTCTGGTTTCTTAAGGAGATTGTTGAGGTCTAGTTAGAACATCTTTCTAGAATACTTACTAACACAGAAGATGTTGAAAGACAGAGTTCATATTGGTCACTGTCTTTTACTCTGTTGGGTTTATTGGAAAGCATTTGCACAAGAACAAATTTAGCTACATTTAAATGGAAGAAATTGTGTCCAGTTCTTGAGGAAAGGTACAAGAAAGTGTTTCAAGTGAAGAGTGTCATTTTTACTTGAAACTTGAAGTGTTAAATTTCTATCATTTTTGTTGTGGAGAAGGAGAAGGAAAATAAGCTAATTGATTTGATTTTTGAAATTTTTGGATGGTTAAAAGTTTTTAGTGAATTGAATTTTTTTGATGTCACCATGCTAAACCCTTGTTTATATCATTTTTGGCCGCCCTTTGCCATTGATGTCAAAAGGGGAGAGAATCAGAGTATGGGGAGAGTTTGAAGGAGAAGTTTTTACATGTTGCCATCAATGACAAAGGGGGAGATTGTTGGAAAAATGAAGAAGATTGACTATCTCTACAATTTTGTGTTGTCATTGATGTCACCATGTTGTGACTACAAGGTTAAGGTAGTGCTTGATCTGGTATTTTGGTCTAGTATCTGAACCAATATCTAAGCTACACTCTCTGGTATTCTTGTCTGCATTTTCAAGTAGTTAGTTGTTGGCCCTTGCGGTTTTGGGAAATGGTTTGTAGGCATCAAGAGCACATACTCTCAAGATCTCACGTATCTGGTTCTTGTAAAAAATATTTTTTCTTTTTGCATTGAAGTCTATTCTTGGCTGACTTCTTGGGGTAATTATGATGTGGTGAATTAATTTTTGCTATGCGGATATATGTGCAACCTACTTTAGGTCCTTTCTGACCTAATTGATGCTTGAGGGAAAGATCAGTATATAAATGAATATGTTGCATAGTTTTAGAGTGAAGAAGTGAGAAAGAGACGAACAAATAGAAGTATGCATATGCAAAGTTAATAAAGTAGTTGGTAGTGAGCAAAAAGGATGAAGTGTGTTGAATTAGTCTAGTGAGCATCATGAGAACTACATCAACACTTGTTAGGTGCACTATTCTTAGTTCATTTTGGCTACAAAGCCCATTTTTGTTTTGTAAATCCTTTAGTAGGCAATGAGCTTTTGTACTCAAATAGTGAGTCCTTTTAGGGTAGTGAGCCCTTGGCAGTGAGCCTTTTATTTTCAGTTTAAAACTACTTTATACTGTGAATTGATCCTCATTGTGGTTTTTCCCTTCTTGGGTTTTCCACGTAAAATCTAGTGTTTGTTGTGTTGAATTACTTTCTATTATCTTTGTTTCAATGCTCATCCTTAATGATAGATAACATGATTATGGAATGGATATGGGTTGGATTTTTTGAATTTGAATTCTATGACAACTGATTCACCCCCCTCTTAGTTGTCCTACATCTTTAAACATATCTGGATATTGCTATTTTTTGTTGTTGGCTGGTGCTATTTTCCTAGCTTGTTTCCTTTTTTGAGTTTTTAGCTTTATAAACTTGGGATCAAGGCCCTTCCCTGCTAATTTAATCAAAAGCATCAAGGGAGGGCATGGAATTGTTGTATGGAAAATTATTTTCTTACAGGATGAAGGTGGATAAAATAAGGTGTGATCCAGAAAGGTTCATTCATGATTAGAGAACCATTTTCAAGTTGGCACCTTACCCACATGATTTTGATAATGTGGAATCTTTTATTAGAAATTGCTCCACAAAGGAGGTTGCATAGAGGAGGGCCTTATGGGTAAAAATCCATTTTGCAAAAAATAAGAGGAAGTGGCCAGATCCATCATTTGAAGGATCATTTTTTTAGTTCAAAGATCCTATAGTCAGGATGATGAATATGTTGGATAATTCAAATCAACTACTAACAATTTTTCCAACTCCCTCGTCAAGTACTCCTGATCCTTCCACTTCCTAGAGGGAGGTACCTCAAAGTCCTCTGTAGGTCACTTCCTTATAAAAAATTGACCCCTCATCTGAACCTTTGGTTGATTATCCTCTAGGCCTAGATGAGATCTATGATGATACAAGTACGGTGCAAGTGATGCATCCTCTTCCTAGGGTTATAATTGAAAGACCTAATGATGAAAAACTAGTTAGGTTGTGGATGCCATCATAGCTTAGGCCTGTAGTGAATTCATTCAGGATGATCAATTCATCACAACCAAGGAATTCAAATATTTTATCCTAAAAAAAAAGAAGAACTGCAATAGAGGGTATTAGATGGGATCCTCTTAGAGAAAGAGAAGAAATAAATAATTGCAGATTTTTTGGATAATGTGAAGAAGGAAATGAAAGCTATGACCCCTTAGAGGAGTAGATAATTGGTAAAAAATTTATGATGCCTTCTTCTACTAGGATGGGACATGTCATCTACTATAGAATTCGACACTATTAGAAGACAAGGAGGGGAAGATCCAGTTTTGAGCTTAGAGGAGTAGGTTGAGGCCCTTTACTTTAGGTTTGGTTTCAATAAAAGGAATGAGACCTTGGCTATTTGGTCTATTTTCCTAGAGACCAACAAACCCTAAGTGATCAATGATCCCAATTAAATTACAAGAAATATTATAGTTAGAAGAATAAGGGATACAAGTGCCATCCAAGTAGATACCCTCACAGTAAATACAACCTTATTTATAGAAGCAATAGTGAAGAAGCTATAGGGAGACTTGGACAAAGCAAATTTCATAAATATGAGATTGTAGGAGAAATTAAATATGGCTATAGGATTTCTCCCTCTACCACAAAAAATAAGTGAAGCTAAAGGATCACAAGAAAATGAGATCCTAGTTCAAGAGATTAAGAGCTTGAAAAAAGAGATCAAGCAAAGCAAAGAAGAAGCCAAGACAACTAAAGAGGGAGCTGTAAATAATTTTTTTGAATTTGTTGAGAACATTTTGGGCTAGGTAAATAAGGTATGTGGCAACTATAAAACTATAATAGATGCTTATACTAGCCATGCTCAGGCAAGAGTTAGGCTAAAATGCTTTCAGATTACTTGGTCCCCTAGGATTATACTTGTACAAATTATTGCTAAAAATCCCAATTTTGATAGTTGCTTGGTATTTGATGTTCTTAGGAAATTAGATCTCTTAGATGACATTATTGGTCATTATAATAGGTATAGGGACCTTATGAGAAGGGAATTGAGTACCTTTGAAGTTTTTGAGGAGTTTCATATGTCTCCTATTTTGAATGAGGAAGGAGAAATTAGGTCTTACAAGGAATGGAGGTTAGGTTTTTCTGATATCCTCACACCTATGCACAATAAAATAAATAAGAGTGGAGAAATTAATACAAAAAAATTGAATTTATGTATAGATTCAATCTCTAAGTTAGAGTATAGCATGATGGGATTCTCTGATATTGTCCAGATTTGATAGGTGATGACTATAAAGTACACATGGCTAAGGTAAACCAATTTCTTCCACCTTAGATTGGAACATCAGTAGAGCATGATGAAGACAAAGAGAAGGAAGGTGTAGATATTTGAGATGTGTTTCAATTTGACTTCACCAACCATGCATAACTACTACATGGGCATGCCAAGAATGGAATGTAAGAGATGTCCTATCACCTACAATGAGCAATTTTGAATAAATCAAATCCATAAACCAAAGTAAATTCTCTTAAGGATCTCCAACTACTTTTTGATGGTTCTTCCTTTTGTATAAATGTATTTTGTCCTTTTTGAATAGTGTCACCACCTGGGTTTTGTCTTGTGAATTAAGAAATGAATGAAGCTTTTTCTTATTGCTTCCCTCATGTCTATAAAAGGGAATTCTGAGCCTTATTCTAATTATTCTAAGTTCTTATTCCTTGTAGTCTCTATATAGAATCAGGTTTTGTACAGTTAATTCTTCTAAAGTTCAGAAAAGAAATGTTGTAACTTCTTTCTATAATATCAATAAACAACTCAATTTTTCTCATATGAATATAGGTCATACTGTTAGTGTCTCCATATTGTAATGTATCATATTTTGAATCTTATTAAAATCAAATATTTATTGAGATTCTCATTGCCTATTTGTTGTGATGAATGTTTAATTGATTAGCTTATGTTCAAGTAATGGATTAAAATTCTCTCAATTGGATACTTAAAGATGTAGTTATAGTAGGGATTACTAAGAAGTTTAACGGTGTTGTCTATTTACTATTTTCTTATTATAAGACAGTAAGATTTAAAACCCTTAAGTTAGTTATTTAGTTTCTATTTAGAAAAGAAATATCCCACTTCTTGACTTTGTGATGGATAAGGCACTGACCAAATTGATTCATAGAACTCAAATCTAAGTAGAATCAAATACAACAATTAAAATTTACCTTTACTATAATTTATATTTTATGTTCAATCTACACTATCAAAAAATATAGAGCTAATAGAGGGTTTTGAGGATGATTTAGCCAATCAAGTTCATCCTCTATAATATTAGTGTGAAGAAAATCACTTGTTATGGCATCATTGTAAGCACTGCTATAATTTAAGTGATGTTATACAAAGGGGAACCCAACTTGATTTTGTAGAACCTAAAGTGCAAAGGAGAAATAGTATAGAATCTATCTCTTGTTTATTGGCTATTGACCTAGGGTTCTTAAGCATAGGATTTATCTAAACCTTAGATAAACCTAGACAATCAGTCGGAAACACCAAAACATTGTTTTTTCTAGATTTGTAATTATGATCATTTCTTTTTTTGTAATGACTGCAATAATAGTTCTTTTTTTTATATAAATCATATTAAAATTAATCTAATTTTTTCTAGATTTTTTGGTTAAGTTTGTGCAAGTATGGGTGTTAACTAAATAGTTTAATTTTTGTTGTTTAGTTGTAGTTTTTGATAAAGTTTATTATTTATGTTTAAAATCTATTATTATTATTGAAAATTTTGATTTAGAACATTATAGTGGTATCAAAGAAGTGATGTTTCTAGATTTCATGGTAAAAATTATTGTTGATCCTTTCAAGGGAGAGAGAACTTAGGTATTGGAGAAGAGAGAAATATAAGAAATCCTTACAAATCCCTAGTGACACAAAGAAATTTTCAAGAGAATAAAGGAGGATCGATGCTAAAGATAGAAAATTTTTACTCCAATAAAATATAATCAAAATGAATGAGATACGAGATACATTGATTGCTTTAATGGTGAAAATGTTGGAAATTTTTTAAATAAATTGAAGAATGTGTAGTTAAATAAAGAAATACAAGGTGAAGGAAGAACATTAATAAATGGTAGATTTATGGGGTATTCTATTCAAAAACTCTCAAAGCTAGTATTTTTAGGAAAGGAAAGAGATGAAGAAGAAGCTTATGAAGATCTTTATGGCAATGGTCTTCAAATAATTTTTATAAAATATACAATAAATTTAAAGATTTTAAAATATGTCATTTTTTATCTATTTGGAAATCAAGGATAAGAGGGCTTCAAGAAGAAGAAATCATAATGATCACAAAAATGATGAGAAGAAATATTTTCAACAAAGGATTGAGAAATTGAGGACACCCATGTTTGATGGATGTAATAAATTTCTAGCAAGGGCTTGGCTATAAAACTACATAAATTCTTTACACTCAATCCCATGGTGAAGGAAGATGCTATTTAGTTTGATACTTTAAATTTGGAGGTATTTTCTTATGATTGATGGCATCATGGATTATTTACACAAGTTCATGCTCATGTGCAGACATTTGATGAATTTAGTCAAAGAATTTTGGATCATTTTGAAAGGAAGAATGGAGACAAAATTTTTAGAGAGACTATAGTGATTAAACATGGTAAAATGGAAGAATATGTGGCTACTCTTTAGCATGTTGCATTTTTGATACTTGATATTTTAGAGAAAAAAAATCACATTCCTCTTTTTTGAAGGTTTAGTTGAACCTCTAAAAGAAATTGTGAAAGCTTTTGCACCTGCAACATTGCAAGAAACCATTAAGATGGATTTAAACTTGGAGCCATCTATATAAAAGAATATTTTATCTCATCATTCTAAGGAACCCACCTCATGGAAATAGAAGGGAGGATTTCAAAGGAAATATTTTCATGCACCAACTCATAAAATGTTCACACCCCCAATTGCAACAAATAAAATAAATGAAGAGACAAATAATGATCTCAAGAGACAAAAGTTATGTTTTTATTGTAGAGAGTCATGAACTCCTAGAAATAGATGCCTAGGTAAAAGACAAGTACATTACATTAAAGGAATTCCAAATAAATATTTAGATTAAAAGAATGAACCTGAGTTATTTGAATATTTAGTTGAATACGTAGCTAAAGAGGTAGAGAATGAAGTCATAAAAGAGACACTTACTGCTCTTTTAGGAGCTCCAAAATACCATCTTTTCAAAGTTCATGGAGTGTTATCTAGATAGTGGATGATTCTGTTGATAGATAATGAGGATACCCACAATTTTATTGATGAATGTTCTATAGTGAAGAGAGGATTGGAGATAGAATAATTTTAAGGCTTGAATGTTACATAGTTGATAGATTCACTGTGCCTTGTACTAGGGTGATTAGAAAACTCAATATAAATTTTGGATACCATAAGGTATGTGATGAATTTGTTGGGACTGGACAAACTAATTTGGTCTTGGGTGTGCAATGGTTGCATTCTTTAGGGGATTTTACACATAACTATCAAACTATGGATTTAAGATTTAAATTAGATGGGAAAGATATGGTACTCAAAACAATCTCCAATGGAACTCCATAGGTGGTTATAGAAAAAAGAATGGAGAGAACCTTTTGTATAGACCAAGTAGCATTCACAATAATTTTATTGATTCTTCCAACAAAGTATCCATGAAATAAGTAAGGTACTACTTATCACATTGATATAAAAAATAGATAAGCATATTGTGGTTTTCAATGATGTCTCCATGACTTCCACCAAATAGAGGATTTAAACATGTTATAGAGTTCAAAAAAGGGGAAAAAATTGTTATAATACAACATACCCTCACCCAAGAGGACATAAAGAATAAATTGAGAAGGCTATCAAAAAAATTCTTGAGATGGGCTTCATAAGACCTAGCTCTAGACCATTTGTAGCTTTGTTAGTTATTGTTAAGAATAAGAATGAAACTATGTGGATGTGCATTGATTATAGGGCCTTAAATAAGAAGAGAGTCAAGTATACATGTCCTATTCCAAGGATAGATGAGCTCATAGATGAATAGAATGGAGATATATAGTCCAAATTTGATTTAAGATCAAGATACCATCAAAGCTACATGAGAGATAAAGATGTTGAGAATAATTTTTTGGGTATCACTATGGTCACTTTGAATTTTTGGTTATCCTTTTGGACTCACTTATTCTCCAACCACTTTCCAATCATACATGAATCAATCATTTAGTAAGAACATGAGAAAATTTGTGCTAGTTTTCTTTGATGATATCTTAATATATAGTAGGACTTGGGAGGAGCATTTGAAACATCTAGATAAAATTTTGGGCTTTTTACAACAATGATAGTTTTTTACAAAGTTGTCAAAATGTCAGTTTGTCTTAATAGAGATTCTCTATTTGAAATATGCCCAATTTGTTTTGACAAGTTTAAGGTGGTAATGTGTTTGTGTCGTATACTTGTTCCTTATTTTTAATTACCTTTTGTTTTTGAGTGTGATGCATCTACAGAAGGTATTGGGGTCAAGTAATTACCTAGAAAGGAAACCCAATTGTATTTGAGAGAATAAAATTAAGTAAATTGGAAAAGAGGTTTCTCCATTTATAATAGATAAATATTGGCAATTATGCATGCATTGGAAAAGTTTAGACAACACTTGGTTTGTGGAAGATTTGTTGTGAAAAATGATCATAATAGTTAAATAATTTTTGAACCATAAATATTTGAATGATCACCAAAAAAGTGGGTAAGAAAGTTGCAAGCTTATGAATTTGACATATAATACATGAAAGGTAAGAAAAATGTGGTAGTTGATGCAAATTTCTTAGAGAAGACCTATTCTATGTTCACTTTCCACTATTTCTACTAAATGGAAAGTTTCCATTATTGTTGAGTATGTTAAAAAAAAATTCTTGTTAATATACTTGATGAGGTTGTAAAATATGACAGGTATATTGTGATAGAGGGGTTTTTCTTGTATAAAAATAGAATATTTTTGGTGCTCGAGTCAAAAATCAAGGAAAATATTTTGAAATCCTTTCATGATACTCCACTAGCACGACATCAAGGGTATTAAAAAATATATAGGTAGATCTATGAGAGGTTTGTGTGGAAGGTATTGAAGGGGGATGTCCATAAACATATTAGAGAGTGCACGAATTTCCAATAGAATAGATGAGAATTTTTTCTCTAGTAGGCCTACTTCAACCACTATCAATTTTTAATAAAATATGAGAGCTTATCCATGGACTTCATTACAAGACTCCCCAAGGTACAATGTAGAGATTTTATTTATTTTTTGGTTGATATATTGATAAAGTATGAAAATTTAATTGCTATTGCTTTAGATTTAAAGACACATCAAGTTAAGTAGAAAATATATTCTTCAAGGAGATATTTATATTTCATGGTTTTCTCAAGAACA
The DNA here is from genome assembly GCA_007258455.2 of Sequoia sempervirens. Lineage (NCBI taxonomy): Eukaryota > Viridiplantae > Streptophyta > Pinopsida > Cupressales > Cupressaceae > Sequoia > Sequoia sempervirens. Next base: position 3,451 of record VDFB02133544.1, on the reverse strand, counting down.
TTGTTAGTGATAGAGATAACAAATTTTTTAGTTCTTTTTGAAAAGAATTGTTTTATTTGAGAAGTACAAAAATTACACCAAGTACTAGTTACCATCCACAAAATGATGGCCAAATGGAGATAGTGAATAAATGGATTGAGGGGTACTTAAGAAACTATGTTTCAAATTAGAAAACTACATGGATCAAGTGTTTGCACTTGGGTAAATATTGCTACAATAATTCACATCACATGTCCATCAATATGTCACCTTTTATATTTTTTTATGGGTGTGATGCACTTTATTTCGCTAATTTATTACTTTTAGATACTAGAGTACTTGCAGCAAGTGAATTAATTAATCAAAGTCAAGAAATATTGAGGGTGCTAAAAGATAATTTTCAACAAGCGAAAAATTGGCAAAAGGCTTATGCAAATAAGAAAAGGACATAGAGAACTCTTGAGGTGGGTGAATTTATTTTCTTGAGATTGTAACCATATATAAAGACTTCTATTAATAAGAGTGGAGCTGAAAAACTCAAACGTTGATACTATGGACCTTTGTTGATACTATGGACCTTATAAGTTTGTGAGGAGGATTGGTGAAGTGGCCTATGAGTTGGAGCTTACATAGAATAACATGATTCATAATTTTTTTCATGTGTATTTCTTATAGAAAGTTCTTGGTCATCATATTTTTCCTTCAGAGGATTTTTCATGCTTAGATGATGAGGCCCATAAGCTAGTTTTCATTCTAGAAGAGGTGATGAATACTAGAGTAAAAAACTTGAGAAGCCAAAACATCATAGAATATCTAATCAAATGAAAAAACTTACCAGTTGAGGACACCACCTAGGAAGGACCCGAGATACTTGAGCATCCCAATTTTCATTGATTTGAGGACAAGAAATCTTGGGGAGGAGGGACTTGTCATGTCCTCTTTCCAAAATAGTAATTTAGGTTGATTTTTGGCCCATTTTATTTTCCCATGGTTTAATACTAAATCATAAGGAAAATAATTTATTTAATATTTAATTTAGTCCTGATATTTGATATTTTATGAGATAATTAAATACTAAATTTAATATAATCAGAAAGTGGGGGTGTTATAAATATCTAGGAGCATTTGAAATTTATTTTGAATTCAAATGAAACATCTCATTTGTCTATTGGCATTCACTATTTTTGGTTGTTAGTTATGGAGTGATCTTGGGATTTTATTTTTAGTTGATTTTCCCTTCCAAAATGGGGTGTGGGATTTTGGAAGCCCAAGTTTGGCTTGTAGCATATAAAACTTATAAAAAAATCTATTTGGATTATTAATGTTATGTCAATTCATCTTTAGTAGCTCTTTGTGTTCAAGTTTGTTTGGTTTTTGGAATTAGAGGATGAAAATTCTTTGGTTCTTGAGGGAATTATCATGTAGGGACTGCATTAGAGCTTCAAAGATTCACATTATATTTTGGTTATTCACTGTGTGCATTTTTGTTGCAATTTGCAAGTGAATGAGTGTGTAGTATGGTTGCAGTTTGATTTATAATTTTTGGTTGGAGTGTAGTGCCCCTAGTTTGTTCTTTGTTTTGGATAGTTACTTGGATTTATAGCTGGAAATTATGATGATATTGGGATATTATGACACTTTTGATGCTATGTTATGATGACACTTTTATATATGATGTTATGATGATATCATGCTTATATTATCGTTAGCAAATTAGTTTAATTATTTATGTGAGCATATGAAGATTATCTGTTTATTGGATGTATAGTCTATCATGATTTGATATCAGTTATTATGTGTCGATGTATTGGTGAAGGGTAACAGTGTCACATCACTCGCTTGCGAGTGCCCTGCGACTCTGTGATTTTCCCTTCATGGTGTGATTGAATGTTTACCTATGCACATGTTCAACCATGTGATTTGCTGTAGGCTATAGGTATGAGGCATCGACTCCACCTGGATTGCTAGCTTTGAGTGTGCCTAAATCCCAATGGAGGTTATTGATTTAGAGGTAGCATTGGGTCCCCCACATATAGCCACCATCCTCATCGAGGATGAGTGTCTTGTGTTGGAAATATGTGCCTCAAACAATACAGGCTGAAACCTCCATTAGAGCCAAGTCGGTGTGACATCTTCATTGTTTGGCCGACTAGTAGTTTGATTCATTCTGTTTTGAATAGGTCACTATGACCTAGCTTCTGTCTTGCCGAAAGGTTCACTTTGGTCTATCGCTATGACATAGTGTATTCGCTATGACCTTTTAGCGCTCGAGAGACCTCTGGCTGAAAGGCCATTCAATCGTGTATTAGGGAGACTCTTGGCGACTATGGACTTTGAGATAACTGAGGGTTCTCGCTAAGAAGTCTCATCGAAGTGTTAATCTCTCACCGATAGTGTATGTATTGAAGTCTTCGGGGTAACTCTAATGATCCGGGAAGATGTCTTAGCGAACAGTGAAGGTCATGCTGATAGAGACACAAACGTTCTTCAGAGTAACTCAAAGTGGTCAGAGAAACGTCTTAGTGATTGAAGGATGTCTTGCTGATAGTCGATGGCTATCGGGGTAACTCAAAGGTCCCGAGAAGACGTCTCCATGAATGTTGAAGGTCTCATCGACATGAACACCTTTGAAGTCTTCGGTGTAGCTCTTGGCGAATGTTTGTCATCGGTGTAGCACAGTGGTTTCGGTAAGAAGTCCCAGCACTTTGGTGAGTCTTGCCAATGATGAGGAGTCTTCGGAGTAGCTTAGAGATCTCAGAGTGAAGTCTTAGCGAAAGGCAATGTCTTGGCGATGGATGAACACTTTGGGGTAACCTTTCTGTCTTGGTATGAACTCTCGACGAAAAATGTGAGTCTTGCCAACTATCCTTTGGAGCTCGATATGACTTACATCTTCGGTATAACTTTGGTGACTCGCTATGATCTCCTGGTGAAAGCGATAGGTCTGGGCGACTGCTTGGTGACTCGATGTAACTCATGAAGCTCGATAGAACGTTTTAGCGATAACAGAGACTCTTGGCAACATTGGTATGAAGGATATGTGGCATCGGCGAGACACTGTTAGTGTCTCACCGAGATGTTAACATAGTGTGAATTCTGTTGACCAAGTAAGACCTTCCGATGTGGCATCTCATGGACAAATAGGAGGAGCCGAATGTGAACAGTTGGAAGACAGTCAGTTGCGACGGTTCTATGAGGAAGTTCTACAGACAGAGTTTGACATGGATTTACTCGGTGATTGCAGATTGTGATCGGTTGGTTCAATCAATAGTGGAGTGTGAAGAGTTCGAACTGTATCAGTGTATGAATTTGATTCTGTAAAGACTGTAAACAAAAAAGGTTCCTGTTCAATATTGTTAATGGTGATCGTTGCTACAAACAGACACTAGAAAGATAAGTCTGTCAATTGTATGTAATTTCAATTACTGTAATACAAAGTGATTTCTCTTGGTGTGGTGGGTTTTTCTCCCGT
>VDFB02133543.1:16958-95481 GCA_007258455.2 Sequoia sempervirens | reverse complement strand
GGAGAACAAAAAACACGCCTAGGAGTATTCACTCAACACATGGCGCATTTCATACTTGAAGGAGATGGAGATTTAAAATCACGCCTTGGAGTATTTTTTTAACCACCTTTCACCTTATTTACTACCTTTGTTGACTTTTCACATCTCAACTTTGGGCGCATTTGAGACATAGAGGAAGATGGGCGCATATTCTATGTGAAGGAGGATGAAAACGTTTTGACTTGTTGACCTACCTACAACTTTGGCGCATTTTAGCCTTGATGGAGGACGCCCTCATGTGACTTTTCAGCTTCTTCACTTTTGTCCTCACATGGCATGATTTGGGCGCATTTTGCCTAAGGAGGAGGACGAATTTACTTGACTACTTTGACCTCTCTCTCCTTTGGGCGCATTTTGTACCCCCTGCTGGATGAAAAAAAATGTTGACCCTTTTGACTTTGCTTGCCAACTCCTCCTTGTTGAACTTGGGCGCATTTTGCTAGTGGTGAAGGATATTTTTTTATACTTAGATTTTTTTTCAATCCTTTTGCTTGTGAGGGCGCATTTCTACCCATGTACAGGATGAAACATGTTGACTTTGCTTTGACCTTGGAACTTGGGCGCATTTTGGCCTCCCTGCAGGATGAGTTTTATACTTAGAAAATTTTTCCAACATGAGAGCTTGAGCTGGGCGCATTTTAGCTTGTGTACTGGATGAACTTCATTGACTTTTCTTTGACCAGTTGTGCTTTAGGCGCATTTTGGCCCCTGAACAGGACGAAGTTCAATACTTAGAAATTTTTTATGCCTCCTCACTAGCTGGCGCATTTTGCCATGTCTTCTGGATGAAGTTCCAGACTTAGACATTTTTACCTTCTTCTGCGAGCGTTCATGCCTCTGCTATTTATAGTAAATCCTCTGATTCTCAAACTTCGAAAGCTCAGATTGCCCTGAAATTTTGACCACTGGACCTTCATGACCTGGTTAGCCTGTTGACATTGCCATTTTGAGCTGACTTACTAAAAATAGCACATTTTGAGAAGTGTTTCGCTATTTATAGTAACCTCTCGTTTCTGGTACCTCCACAGCTCCGATTTGAATGAAATTTGAATGAGGCGCTCCTCACCACGTGACCTTACTGCCGAGATCGACGCATACAGCTGATTTACTATTTTTAGCCAGTTTCCAATTTGACTTACTATAAATAGTAAGTGCTCCGTTTGACCTGAAATTTCACCAGCAGATAGCCTGAAGAACGCTGATCGCAGTGGTTTACATCAGATTTTGAAGATTTTGACTTTTGATGGCTATTTTTAGGCTCCGAAGCTGGAAACCCCAATTCGCTTTGCATGCATCCCAAATGAACTCCGTTTGCTCTCGTTTCTGTGGCACTGCGATCGGCTCGTGAAGGAATCCATCGGGAGGCTACCGCCGTGGCATACCGCTAAAATAGCAAGTTCCCATCGAAAGGGAATCTCCGCTGCATGTCACACCATCGGCCTCTCGAAAACCCATCGTGAATCACCGACATGCAAAAGAAACCTCGCCATGCAAACCCTAAAATAGCCTCTGCGTCAATCCTCGAAGTGATCACCTCAAATTTGCATGTTACGGGCCATCACAAGGTCTCAAACCTGTAAGGAATATCCAGACATGCAAAGAAAATCTCTGCATCTGGACCCTGAAATTAGCCCTGGAAGCCGGACTGCTAAAAATAGTAAGTTGTCCGTTTTTGCTCAAATTTGGCATGCAAGCAACTTGATATGCTCTGTATGCCGTGTGATGATCGGAACCTCAAAATAGCTGACGAATTGTCCTGAATAGCAGACTTACTAAAAATAGTAAGTACCTCAGAATTTGATGAAATTTTGCTGAGAACCTGCTGGAAACATGCTAACATCAATGTTAAGCTCAATTTTCAAGTTATTCACTTTATTCGACCCCTGTACTGACCAGGAAGACAAAACCCTAATTTTCAGACTTGGCCAGAATTTTTGCACTTTAAGCTCAACGGCAGAGGAATCCCGGGAAGTAGAACATCAGAAAAGAGACAGACAGAGAGAGAGACCAAAAACCAAAACCAAAACGACCAGAATGGAGCAAAAATTAGGGGTCCCCATTTGAATGGGGCGATGTGTGAAAAAGGTCACAACAAATGGATGGTCCAGATTAAATTACAATGGACGGTTCAAATCGAGCCACACATGCCCTAGACTAGATTCTACCCTAATAACCGCCAGAAGGTGGAGTGGTGCAATTAGTGAGCACCAAATGACAGATTCCTCCCTTGACCACTATGGGCAATTAATGCCCACTACCCTTGTAGAAGATTCTTGTCCAGGATCTTGTTTCCATTGCTCTTCTCTCTGACCGCGAAAGAAACAAACCGGGCCAACACTGCATCAACTTCCTACTCAAAAATAGCCGGAGTAAGATTAAGTTGGTACTCGAGGATGGCAATTGTTTGCTCCAGCTAGGTACAAGATTTTCTCTAGGCCTCGATGGACTCTTGTGTGCTTTGAATAATAGCGGAGAACGTGGAGATATTCTCAAAGTCAACTTGAGCAAATACTTTCATTTCGGAGAAGAATGGGCGCAATTTTCCCTTCAAACCATCCACTATCACCTCCTCAGGAGTTAACTGTTTTGTGAACATTGCCTCTAGCGTGTTGAAGATGCCCTCCTAAATGTTTCCCATGGCCCTCCTGATCTTGACTGACTCTGTCCTTGCCATGTCAAAGAAACCTCGACCGGTGAACGCCGCGGAATACCAGCCTAGAAAATCATATCTATCTCTAGCTTGAATCACCCCTCCTTCAATCAAAGTCTGCACCGGCATATGCATCAGAGCAACTAGGCGTGGAATAGTCTTATCTTGAAAAATGTGAGTATCACTCCATGCCTGTTCAATGTTCTCCATACGGGAGAGGATGTTGGAAGCATGTTGGAAAGAGTAGACAAGATCCTCAATGAATCTCTCAGCCTCAGCACGAACACCGCCAATCCACTTGTCTCCCTCCTGAATTTCCCTCTTCATCTCCTCAAGCCCGCTAATTGATTCTCGTGGAAGCTCGGTTGGAAGATCCACCGCTGGGTTCTCTTGAGCACATGGATGTGCTAGATGTTGCACATACCCAATTAATGCCTTATGCTCCCTTTTCAGCCTCTTGTATTTTTCTCCCTTTCGAAGCAGTCTATCCTTCAATGCCTGGAAGGAGTTTCCAGCTTCCTCAATCACTTGTGTTCCAGTAGGGCACCCCAGTTCAACTATAGTGATCGTGTAATTTTCAGGCATTGCTTCATCTCGATCACATTCTTCCTTCGGAACCGCAACATGAAGAGTGCAGGAACCGGACTCATCTGTCTCCATCCTGAAGTATTTTCTGGCTCTTTTCCTCTTAGGTGACCCGCTTATTCTATTAAGGAGCTCTTCCATCTCTACTGCTAGGTCGGTGTCGTCCTTCTGATCTCTTCTTATTGCACTTGTGAGACAATTTGGAACATCTTGTTGAGCCCTACAGACGACAAGTGGTTGTTGTTTTGTTGCTTCTACTTCATGAATTTCCTCTTCAACAACATTCGGCTGAGGCTCATCCATCTCCATGTGCTGCCTATCCTCCTCAAGATCCCGAACTTCAAGCTCTGTAGTGTTTTCATCTTCAAAGGCTTCCTCAATTGCACGATCCAGGTGAGTGTCTGTTTTTGTTTCCTCATCTTCATTCGGCTGGCTAGCACTCCTAGGAGCATTAGCGCTTTGACTATCAAGCTCCCTAGGCAATGGCTGGTCAACTTCCTCCATTTCTTTCTCTTCATTCACTCTAACCCCTGACTTGCAAAGATTGAAACTTCTTGTACGCTGGAAGAGTGAGCCAACAGCTGTGTAGGCGATGCTTCCTCCGTCCTTTGAGGCTCTAGCTGAACTAGTTCCTCTTCCTATGGCTTTGTAGCTTGGGCAGTCTGTTTTCTCTTCCTTGTCGATGTCAGTGGCTTGTGATCTCCCATGAGGTTGTACGTGAGGGAAATTGATTTTCTTTTAAGCCTATGAACATGTCTATCCACCCAACTCCTTGTGAATGTTAAGACTGGCATAGACAATGTGTCCAAGTCTATGATCTCCGGTTCCGCCCAATCAGGTGGCGGGATCGGCGTGCCTCTCACTGATTCATAATCATGTTGTGTAACATGGACGTCCTCATCTAGTTGATCTAGAACTTGGACAACCTCGCATTCCTTGATCAATTTTAGAGGTAATCTGGAGAGCATCCTCCTTCTGATCTCAGCTTCATCTTCTGCATTTGCCCAAAAATCCTCAACATGGGCTTTGTGTCGATATTCTTCACCCTACACCACTCCAATATTTCTGTGAGGATCAAAGTCCTGTCGGCCGGTGTGGAGAGTGACGTGATAAAATTGTAATTCCTCCTCTACTTCCTTAGCTGCCTGCAAAGATGGGCACTCCTCAAGTGAATTTCCCATAACAATAGGGAAGTGCAATCTTCCTTTCTTCTTTTTCCTTATGATTTTGAAATAGGCCATGAGTTGCCTAGACACTTCAAGCACTACCATCCTGTCCGTGGGGTACCTGGGCAATCTGTAGGTGTATGAATGGAACCCCAACAGCCTTATGTAGGTGAACTTCGGGAACTGGATAAACCAATACCCGTACTCTTCAATCAACTTTTGTGCATCCTTGGATATTCTTTGTTGTGTTCTCCATTGAAGAGTCCTGGTGATGTGCATAGTGAAAGCATCGTTCACTCTCTTGAAGCTGGAGGTATCAGTCAGGTGCAGCTGCCTGCAAGCTTCATGGATTTTAAATTGACCGAAACCACATCCAATCGGCTCTTAGTATGTCAATCCTTTATACTTCGTCATCCGAGCTAGCATATAGATGACATACGAGCTCATATAAAATGTCTTTGTTCTCCTCAGGCTTCTGAATTGCTCATCTATATTGTCGCTGATCATTCTTGCCCAATCCACATACTCTTTTCCCTCCAACACTACGCTGATGTAGAAGAACATCAAAGGCTCAAAAACGTACACCTGTGGGCTGCCATTCACCCGACTGAGCATCATGATTAAATCACAATACTCCTGTTTCAGCTCCTCTGAGATAATCTGCTTTGGCAACTTGGCGCCAAGAGGTTTTGGCTTCCTCATCCACGATGTATTAATTCTCTTTGCACACCTATTGAAAGATGAGGCATACATTTTATCAGCCCTTTCTTTTGACTTGTACAACATTCTTTCCACAGCTGGAATCCCGAACGCCTCTCCAATAGCCTCAGCTGTGAAGTTAGCCAGCAACTTGCTTTCTGAAGAGACAATCATTCGGTGGTCTGGCCTATAATAGTTTGCACATTCCATTATCAACTCAAGACATCGAATTGCTGGTGGAAAACCAGCAGCTGCATACAATCCACTTCTCACGATGTTGTGCGATGTCACTGATGGAGGATGACCAACTTGCCCATATATTCTCCTTTTGAATGCCTCGAGGTTGAACGAACCAAGGTTGGTATTAGTCAAACCTCCTAGCTTTGACACAAACTTCAATTCAGGAAGAAAAGACTTCTTCAGCTGTTTGATGATTGCCTGCCTAGAGGCATTCTCTTTGCCTGCTTCAGTATTCCTGTTGGCGTAAAATCTAACACCTCTGGAGTGCAGGTTTGTACGGACAGCTATGTACACTATGCAATGAGTGCTCTTCAAATTAGGAGGGGAAGCTCCCTCATTGTGCTGGAATGCATGGAAAAGAAAAGTAATCTAAGTCCTATCTTTTTGTTCTCAGCTGGAAGAGGCACAAGGTTAAGAAAACCAAGAACGTTGCAGCTAAGGATTTTCTGGTTTCGCAGATCATTTAACTACAACTAAGCTAACTACTTTAAATCTATCCAGTTTCCTCAAGAAAACAGAGCATGAGGAAATGGAGCAGGGATGATTATAGACGATAAACGTGTTTAGATTCTCTACTTGAAGGCAAGGTGGCGCAACTATCATCTCAATCTAAACAAGCTTATTGGGCACAAACAGATTTAAGAATTTACCATGACGATCTTATGAAACCCTATGTGGCATAACACTTGATCGAAATAGTAAAGACTTCACAAACAGCTTTATCACCACGATCTCATGAAACCCTATGTGGCATAACCCTTTATTATAATGATAAAGATTCACAAAACAGATTTATCACCGTAATTTCTCAAAACCCTGTGTGGCATAACGATTGATCACAATGGTAAATATACATAAAACAGATTTATCATCTCAATCTCTTGAAACCCTATGTGGCATAACAATTGACCTCAATGGTAAATATGCACAAAACAGAAAGAATTCACCATTACAATCTCTTGAAACCCTATGTGGCATAACAACTAATCGTAATAGCGAAGACACATGAACAAATACCAAAAGAGCAATATTGAGGGCAAGGTAGGCGCAGCATATATTTCTCTCTCAAGCAAAAGTTATTACAAATGAGCAAAAGCTCTTATTTATATACACTGGCTAGTGTAGGGAACCCTAAAATCACCTTGAGTCATCTACGCTTCTTGCAATGCATGCAAGATTCGGGCTGCCAAACCCTAATGAAGTGAACTATATACAGCCAATCGAAACTACCATCGCTTAACCCAAACATCTAATCTAAAATGGACAATTGTGCGAGCATACACGTCCTTATTGAAAGCGAGTTAACTGGAAGACTATCATCAGTTAACGAAAACCCTAAATGAAACTCCAAGTGTATAAAGCTAATCTCAGAATAGATATGCATGAGATGAGACATCGAGTTAACTTGAGAAGGTAACACCAAGTTTAACTCCTGTGTGTAATGTCTATCCTGAGAGGTGGGAACTGAAGTCTACTGGTCGTGATCTTGAACAATCAATCCCTCAACGAGATTGTTAACTGCATCAGCATCTGAAAGTCAGCAACTTGAGCAATCTTGGCAATCTTTGCACACTCAAACTAGCATTTCACTGACTGGTAATCTTTGGCAGCTCCGTAATTGAAGTGATGGACATTATCTCTTCTGCAGCTTGATGCTTCTAACGCTTTGGCATGACGAAACTGTGAGGTTTGACTGTGCACACTCTAGTTGTGAGAAATGCAAATGAACTTGCTGCACATGCAAAACTCCAACGGTATCAACCCTCTAAACCGACTTTGGAAGACAATCAGCCATACGAGGCATGCAATCATGTGAACTTGAGTAACTACACCTGTCAACCCTTCGAATACGCTTGATACAAATCGGTCTCAGCTTCTTTGATGAAGTCATGAATTAAGACCGATTTGGTCTTGAATTCAATCTGTGTGTACTGTACTCTGAAAAACTCGCCTGTTGATTGTGAACTTGACTATGTTCTGACAAGATTTCTGGAAAGCTAAAAATAGCCTGCTGAGGCTAAAAATAGCCTATCGAAGGGTTATTTTCGGCGAAAATCTGAGATATGGGTTTTGTCCAGAAAAAGATTCTAAGACAACCCAGAACGTCAGAAATGCGAAAATCTAACTTCTACTCAACCATGCAAAGACTTTTCAGTTGAGAAAATTAGAAACTCAAGAACGAATGTTCTGAAGTTAAAAAAAAAAAAAAATTCCTGAAAAATCAAACGCACGATTTTAATTCGAGGAAGCTATATAGAAATGATCCAGATGCTGAGACTTGTTGAATTTTGCCAATTTTAGGAACATGCGAATTGAAAACTGAGAGAAATCTGAGAACCAAGGAGGAAAAAGACGTTTTTTGTATGCTCTTCTTCAATGAAAATCGCCCTTGAATTCTTCAAATTGCTGACAATCGTGAACTTTTAACCTGCAAAAGAATGTGATTGGAGAAATCGCCTTTGGAAATAGATGAGAAATCTGCCTTTGCTTTGAAAGAATTCGCCCTTTGCTTGAAGAAAAACGAATTTTGACTTTGAAGATATGAATTGCCTTGAAAAATACGAATCTCCCTTGAAAATACGCCTTGTGAATGAAGAAAAACGAATTTTGCTTGAAAATACGCCTTTGCCTTGAAGAAAAACGAATTTTGCTTGAAAAATATGAATTTCTCTTAAGAAAAACGAATTTCTCTTTAGCTTTATGAATAATAAATGAAGATGGTGCCATACTTAAACAAGATGAAATTCGCATCAATCTGGCAACTGCAAGATTTAAAACCCTGACTGAAATAGAAGCTTTCCAATTGGTCGCCCTTCAATTGAACTGCCACTGACTCGGAGTTCAAAAATAAATAATAATAAAATATTCATCATCATGCAATTTGAGAACTTAGCATAAAGAGGGCGCCAATCTTAAGAAAATCGCCATTTAATGCTGAAATGCAATAATAAATATTAAATATTATCAAACTTCAGCTGACAATTTGGATGAAGCTTTAGGCTTCACCGTTGGACTTCACCGATTCCGAAAAGTCATCACTCCAGCTTATAGGCGTCCATTTGCTCAAGATATTGCACTTTTTATTAACTTCCTATTTTATAGCTTTCATACAGAAAGTCAATGACCGCCAATTTCAACACCGGACAGTGACTGCAATGCCGAGATCGAAATAAGAATTCATCAGAAAGCCTACTGAACAAGGAAGAAATGTCTGTTGGGAGACACTACTACAAAATCCATCGTTTAACCCCTTGAAAAATTAGGCGCCCCTGATTAAATTGCTTTTACGGGTTCCAGACTTAGCCATTTCTCAAACTGCCATCTGACGTTTCAAACGGCTGCCGATGGTGAACGGTGAACCCTACTGACAAGCAACGAAGCTTCATCACAAGTGGACTGAGACATTCGCGATCCAACGACTCGAGCATGACACCGGAAGCTGAGCAGGCCCTAAAATAAAAGCCGGCTCTTAGTTGCACTGATGTCATTTTGACGAAAGTCGAACTTTCATCCAAGTACCCTACTTTGTCCTCTGATATCTGGAACTGGGATGACCCGATTCGAGCACTATCTGTTTTAACGGACAGCCAGAAGAGCCCACAAGAGAAGTCTCTGGAGGTGACGGAGCAAGAAAACTGCTTCTAAGACCTCAAAAACTCCAGTGCGTATTTTATTTAAAATTACCGCTCCAGACTTGGTCATTTTCCGGATATCTTCACTTAGCAGTATTACACTAAAAACCCTCGTGACGCGAGCCGAATCGCCAACCTCGGCGTCGACGGGCTAGGCTCGTTGAGTAGAAAAATGATTACCTCTAATAGTCGAAGACTTTAACGGCCAAGCCTATCTGACAGGCCTAAAGGCTAGGCGCCTCTGGACTGTGAAAATACACTGAAAATCATTTGTTGGTTCGCCCGTAAAATTACGTGCTTGGTAGAATCTCTGCCACGATCACCTGGAACGTCAGATTGACAAGCTGGATGATGCATCGCAGAGCTGGGCTAGATTAGAACTGATGTTAGGAAGACTTTATCTGCTAATTTTGCCATCTGGAGGGTCCTTTAAACCAGCGCCCCTAGCCTGTACTTGCACTGGGAACAAACGGAGAAGCTCAGAAACGAGAAAACTCCATTTTAAGCTGATCTTTGGATGACTGCCACCGGAATTCTGAAACTCGGATGACTACATTTGATATTTCGTCGGATGAGCAGACTAGTCGAGAACAGATTGACTGTATTCGTCATTGAAAATGCCAAGATTTACCCCCTCCTTAAGATGGGCGCCCTCAGGCTAGAGGCGCACTTTTGCCTGAAAAAGACAATTTTCTCACATCTGGAACTTTAGGGATTTCAACTTCTGTCGTTATTTGCCGGAGCTGTGAATCTCGAAAATCTTCGCTGGATAGCTCGACGGATAGCCAGACTGATCCTGAAGAGATTGACTGGATGCTTGAACATTTTCAGCAAGATCTTGACCTTCAAAAAGTTGGGCGCCCCTGGGCTATACTTGCACTTTCTGACTTTCCCTTTGAAAAATCTTCATAAATTGACCATTAAAAACTCCGTTTTGATCACTGAAATGATCGTATGCAACTTGAAATGTCGTCGTGAGATGTTCCTCCATCGTGAAAAACTCCATTCTGAGTCTCTGCTTCAGGTTCTGTTCAATATAACTGACTTTGACTGACAAACTATTGACAAAAACTCCATGCTTGATATTGCCCAAAACTGTGTTTTACAACATTTTAACAAGGTTTAGACTTTTAAATACAAAATGCCTTGATGAAGCAAAAAATTTGGTTTGGGTACAACAATTCCCAGCTCTGCCTGCAACTTTGCTTGTTTCGGAAGCATCTCCTCTTCAAACTTCAGCCATCTGCAAAATAAAATTCAAGTATTACAATTCTAACTTAGAAAATAAAATTACAACAAGATGTCTGGCATATGGAGTTAGCTTCGAAAATGAAAATCTTCAGCACTAAACTACCAACTCCAAACCTTGAGATTTCTGACTTTGAAACTCAAACTTCAAACTTCAGCTTCTTTCAACAATATCACCTTTAGCACTTAGAAAAATCTAGCTCAACTCCCTTACTTAAGACTACTCACTTTAACTTCAACACCCTAACAATTCACACTTCAGCACTTACAAATTTTTTTCACTCAGCTCAGAAATTTCTCACTCACTCAGCAACCACTTACTACAACTTCAGCACTTAAGCACTCTCACAATCTCAACTCTGCAACCTATGAAGAAAAATGAATAGCTTCAAAGTTTATATAATTGAGAGGGGACGCCCAGTTTAGCAGTTGCCATTAATTCACTCCCCCACTACTTAGAAGATTTCCAATTCGGGAGAGATGACTGGCGAGTTGTCACAAAGATTATGCAAAGTTGTCATAGAGTTGTCATAAGAATTTACTATTGATGGAGATTCCTTCCTCATTCAAAATTTGAAATTTCCCTCCTTGACTGCATGTAACTCTCAGTTGACTCAACATTTTTGGGAAATTCATTAAAATTATATCCAATATTTCCATTCTTGACAAGGGGGTGGTTTCATCATAGAAATTTTGTTTCAAACGCCTTAGAAATCTTATTAATCTTAGATGCAGGCATTCTTCACACATATTTCATCAATTCCCCCTTGGAAAATATTTGTCAGCTCCAAAATTTCATGTGCAGACACGAAGGGGGTACATTTAATCTTTTCCACCCTTGAAAATAATTTTTATCAATGTTTACTTTTACTTCAACCTTGGGCGGATTTTTCTAGACCAACTCTCATCTCTCACACCTTAGGAATATTTTTATCCATCCTCTTCAATTTGGGCGCATTCATCAGCTTACACTTCCAATTTCCCTCACTTAGAAAAATTTTCCATTGATTCTTCATCCTTTCTAAAGGGCGTATTTGGACCCTTCAACTTTCATTTTTTTACACTTAGAAATCACCCAACCTCCTTCTCTGAGCTTTCAATCTGCCTGCCTTAGAAAATTTTCCATGCTTTCAAGCTTATTAAGGTGCATTTAGGAGGTGATACTTCAAATTTCAAGTATTTAGCAAAATTTCCAAGCCATCTCCATGTTAAGGCGCATTTCAAGGTGTATACTTTCAGTTTCAATGCCTTACTAAAAAATTTCCTCCTCCAAAATCCTCTTGGGTGCATATAGGGGTTTCTACCTTCAATTTTCAATACTTAGAATATTTCCTCATCTTCCCCTTTAGCTAAGGCGCATATGATGGGTCTTACTCCCAATTTTGTTACTTAGGAAATCCTTCAAGCTTCTCCCTTTAAGGTAAGGCGCATATCCACCCTTGAGCTTTCAATTCCAACGCCTTAGAAAGTTTTTCTAACTTTCTCATCCAAGTGGGGCGCATTTTGCCCTTTGAGCTTCTAATTTTTCATACTTAGGAGATTTCTCATGCTTTCTTCCCTCAAGGGTGCATTTGGGGGTAGACACTTCCAATTTACCAAATTTTCACTCCCTTCACTCTCTGAGGCGCATATAGGGGTGCTTCCTTCAACTTTCCATGTCTTAGAGAATTTTCTTGCCTCCTCAACTTCTTGGGCTCATATGACCCTTCAAGCTTTGAGTTTATTTGCCTTAGAAATTTTCAACATTCATCTCCTCAAGGTTGGGCGCATTTAGGACCTTGAGCTCTCAATTTCAAGTACTTAGAAACTTTTCTAACCTCTTCCTCTCAAGCTAAGGCGCATATGAGTGGTGCAACTTTCAATTTCTCATACTTGGAATACTTCACCACTTCCCTTCTTCAAGCTAGGCGCATAAGATCCCTTCTACTTCTAATTTTGCTCTTGCCTTAGAGAAATTTTGAACTCATCCTTTTGAAGGGTGCATTTAGGGGTAGGTACCTCAAGTTTTCAACACTTAGACATTTCTCCAAGCCTTCCATGCAAGTTGGGCGCATTTAGCTAGGTCTACCTTCAGCTTTCAATACTTAGAAAATTTCAAACTTCTTCTCCAAATCAAGGGCGCATTTAGGACCTTGAGCTCTCAATTTCAAGTACTTAGAAACTTTTCTAACTCCTCCATGTCATGCTAGGCGCATTTTGGATAGTAAGCTTTCAGTTTTGATGCCTTAGAAATTTTCATTGACTTCCTCTTACTTTAGGCGCATATGATGGTAGCTACTTCAAGTTTCATGTACTTAGAAAAATTCCCCATGCCATCTCCTCCCAAGGGCACATTCAAGGGTGGCAACTTTCAATTTGTGATACTTAGAATATTTCACCACCAACTCCTCTCAAGGTGAGGCGCATATGAGGATAGCTGCCTCAAGTTTTCAACACTTAGTTAAAATTTCCAGCTCTTATCTTTGCTTAGGGCGCATATCAGGGGGTGAGCTTCTAGTTTCATGCCTTAGAAAATTTCCCACACTTCTTCTTCAAGTTAAGGCACATATGGAGTCTTGAGCTTCAAGTTATCAATATTTAGTCACATTTCCAGCCTCCTTCAAGTTAAGGCGCATCTGGGCTCCTCTACTTCTAATTTAGCAAACTTAAACAAATTTCAAGGCATATCTCTTCAAGCTTGGGCTCATTTTGCCTTGTGAGCTTCCATTTTTCATGCCTTACTCGAATTTTCATCCATCTTCAGCTTCTCAAGGTGCATTCGGTAGGTCAAGCTTCCATTTTGCCAGACTTAGTTGGATTTTCAACTCATTTCATATTGTTAAGGCGGATTTAGGGAGGTGTTCTTCTAACTGCTCATGATGTCTTCAACTTGCCCTAGTTTTCTAATTTTAGAAATTTTTTCATTCTTCGTGTTTCAAGCTGATTTCTAGCTCTGGAAGGCTTGATTTTTATGTTGCCTCGATCCTCGTGACGTGACTGAGCTGTTGGCGCCTGATGCTTGCATGTACTTTCTATTTTTAGCAACTTACTAAAAATAGTAACTATTCAGAATGAGCTCAAACTTTGCATGCCGATTGCCTGAAGGATGTTGATCATGATTGGACGAAGCTTCTATGTGACCCTCGTGTTTCGTACTTCTTTTTAGGAAACCCTAATTCCTCTGCATGGACCTGCTAAAAATAGTAAGTGCTTGATTTTCGAACCTCTGCAACTCCGTTTGATCTGAAATTCGCTCCATGGGGTCCCCGTCACTTGCTTGACTTGCTCACACTGGTATCTCACACTGACCTGCTATTTATAGCCCCATTTCAGAAGTGACTTACTATAAATAGTAAGTGCTCAAATCGCCTTCAAATTTTACTAGTGGACTCCTTGAAAGATACTGATTGTGATGGGATACACCGGTTTTCGAAAATTATGGCATTTGACCCCCTATTTTGGGTCCCGAAGCTGGAAACCCTAATCTGACTTGCATGTTACTCAAAAGATCTTCGTTTGACCCCGTTTCTATTGCATGTCGTTGTGTTCGTGATGTTGAAGTGTTGGGCAGCGGCCGGAGTGATCCTGCTAAAAATAGTAAGTGTCTGAAAAAATGACCAATTAGCTGCCGGATGAGTTTGCATGTCACACTGCCCGAGAAATCTCAAAAAACCTAGAAAAACCCAGAAAAATGATCAACATGCGAGCATTGGCTAAAAATAGCAAGTCCCAGGAAAGTGATCAACTTTTCTTTCATGTTACCTTGTTGAGAAGCTCTCGGAAAACCCAGAAAGATTATGTAGACACGCGCTGAGAAATCTTGCATGCAAACCCTAAAAGTGGCCCTCAAAGGCAGAACTACTAAAAATAGTAAGTTGTCATTTTCAGTTCGAATTTTGCAAGTGATGAGTTCTCAGTGTTCTAAGTGCAATGTAGTTGTCAGAATTTGAAAATCCCAAGAAAATAGGCCCCAAATTGGCACTTACTAAAAATAGCAAGTTATCAGAATTCATTGAAAATTCAGTGGGAGCCTGCTTGAAGCATCCTAATAGCAGTGTTAAGCTCAAAATTCAATTAGCCAACTCAATTTGACCTCAAAATTGTTTGAAGATTGTAAACCCTAATTCATCAGAAAGCCCTCCAGACTTAACCAAAATTCAAATCTAGGTCAAATGGCAAGTACATCACTAGACAGAAAGAACCGACAGAGAGAGACAGACCCAAAACTAAAGCCAAAAGACCCGAATGGAGCAAAAATTAGGGGGTCCCCATTTTGAATGGGGTGATGTGTGAAAAGGTCACGACACTTGGGAAAACCAACGAGTTGAGCCTATCCCCACATAAATAACAAGTCAAAACCTTAAGTAGTTAAGCCTTAAGAACATAAAATATGCACTATAATAGATCTGATTCACTGTTCATTAATTTCATACTGCTAGTAATGTGCTATAAGCTGTAATTCTACATACAATTTTGTTCATCAAATGGACCCAATAACCTCATCTAGGAGAGTTGATGGGTAAATTATCCTTTCCAATATTTGAATAAAATGGACTCAATTACCTTATTTAGGAGAGCTAACAAGTCGACCATTCTTTCCAATTTTCCAATAAATGTGGTATTTTGATTTCCATTGTTGCAGCTGCAACATCATCATTATATTTGTTATAGTGTAATAAAAAATCACTATGCCAAGTATATCCCCAAATTTTAGGAACTTATCTCAATCACAGGACTTGGTAATGCTATCTAGAATCTGATCCTATGTTTCACAATTCATGGAGCTCCTGCTTTTTTATGTTCAACAAGCTTCCAAACTAAGTCATGAGATATGGGTTGATGAAGACTGACTAAATAATACATAGTTAAATTGTAATAAATCATCATATCATTTGTACACAATGAGAACACCACATTACAAAAATGAATCGGGGTAAGGAGCTCTTTAATGAATGATTCATAAGTCACAACACTTGCTGAAGTTTTTGCGAATTGGGTAACAAGCTTAGTGGGTTTGATTGTGGGGGAAATTTCATGGTTAAGAACACTTGAGTTAGAGTACTACTAGGTTGAATGACCTCCCAAGAAGTTTCAATGCTTCACCATTTGAGCATCACTTGGATCCAATTAGTGCTGAGTGGACCATTCATGGTCATGAGAGATGGGTTCTTATGAAACAATATTCATGAAACATGTCAATGAAGATTGACTCAAAAATACATAGCTGAATCTCAATAAATCATCACATAATTTGGTAGATTATGAAAACACCACATATATTAAAATAAACAAGCTAGGGAACTCTATAATGAATAGTTCATAAGACACAACATTTGTTGAAAGCCTTGGAAATAGGTAGCAAGCTATGTGGACGTGATTGTGGGGGAAAATCCATGGTTACACACACTTGAGCCAAAGTGTTCCTAGGATGGATCACCTCCCAAGAAGTATTAGTACTTCACCCCTATAAGCATCACCTAGATGCAATGAGTGCTAAGTGAAAAATTTAAGGACATGATAGGTGGTTCTTGTAAACCCTACTCATCAAATATTAGTCAATGAAGATTGACTTGAAAATACATACTTGAATCCTAATAAATGATCAAATCATTTGATATGGTAGAAAAACACCACATTTATGAAAATGAATGAGATAGGATCTCTATAATGAATGGTTTGTAGGGCATGACAGTTGCTGAAATCTTTGCAAATGGTGTAGCAAGATAAGCGGGCTTGATTGTAGAGGAAACTCCATGGTTAAGTGCACTTGAGCCAAAGTAGTACTAAAATGGGTGGGAAGTCTTGATGTATAACTCTTATGAGTATCACTTAGATTGTCTCAAAATACATAGTTGAATCTCAATAAATCATCACATAATTTGAATAACTAGGAAAACACCACATATATGAAAATGAATGAGATGCGAAGCTCTATAATGAATGGTTCATACGGAATAATGCTTGGTAAAGGTTTCGCAAATGGTGTAGCAAGATAAGTGGGCTTGATTGTAGAGGAAAATCCATGGTTAAGAACACTTGAGTTAGAGCCAAGATGGGTGGGAAGTTTTGATGCTTAAATCTTATGAGCATCATCTAGATGCAATGAGTGCCATTCATTGCTATGATAATGGGTTCTTGTGAACCACTACTCATGAAACGTGGGTTAAAGATTGACTCAAAATACATAGTTGAATCCAAGTAAACCATCACATAATTTGATAGACCATGAAAACACCACACTTATGGAAATATCAACATGTTTTATAAGAGAAAATAAAGAAAAAAAGTTATATTTATCTCCATGAAGGACCAAGAATAGGTCAAAACTATTGGAGCATACATCAAGTACAATATCAAAGAGCTAAGGAAAAAGTGGCTTTAAATGTGAAGCAATAAAATAAAGCTAGAAAAACAAGAAAAACAAAGAAATAGATACATAGGGTTTGTTATCACGGAATCTAGCAGCGCTCGTTCCACGGATAACCCCCCTACGAAACTTGTCCGTTTCCTAGGATTCGTGAAGTTCAAGCATGCAAAACGAGGTGATTTTCAAGCCACCTCGAAATTCTTTCCAAAGTCTCAAACATTCAGTTTGAATGTCCCCCTATGTTCGCCTCGCGAAGACCTTCGAAACGAGCCCCTTCACAAAATTCCACTGTTCGTACTTAGTTAATTGCGAAAAGTGCAGTTGCACTGAAAAAGTGCGCTCCTGCTCACAAGCCAAAAATTGGCTAAGTATGAAAAGTGCAAGGGCGCTGTTTTTCAGCGCCCCTACATGAAAGTGAATTCTTCAAAATGTAATAGCACTGAAAAAGTGCGCTATTACACTTTTTATCCAAACTTAGTCTTTTTCTGGCCTTGGCACGTTTCTTCATGCGTTTTACATTTTTCACTTATCGTGCCATTTTTTGTGCCTAAATTAATTGCTCGACTTGAGTTAGGTTTTTGAGTTACCATTTATTTAAAAGTTTTTTATTGTTCCTTTTTCATTGTTCATGATCTTCAAACTGTATTCCTTCTTGTTGGGCAAAATTCTCTCAAGCTGCAAAACACGTTTTTGGAGATTTTCGAAGTTCCTCTTAACTATATTCCGCGCTTTCTCTTGGTGAGTCATTCTCCTTACTTTCTCTCCTTTCTCCTTCATTACTTTGCACATATCTAAGGTTTTACTTATGCATTTTTGTTTATCTTTGTTCTCTTCTCACGTTTTTCTTCTACCCACGCGTTTTCTTTATTTAGCTTTTGGTGTGGAGTCTTGTCCATTTTCAAGCACGTCTTTCCTCTTGCCCTAGTCGTGTTATGGTTTATCATCATGCGTTCTTGATTCCATCGTTTGTTTTGGCGATGGCCTCTTGCACATACGCATTTACTCTTTTGTTTTAGCCGTTCTTACCTGCGTATTTTGGTCTCTTCACACGTTTCCTATGCCAATACTTTGAAATGGAAATAGGTGAAGATCTGATGCACTTCAAAACACGTTCTCAAGTGTTGCTTCTAATCCTCTCAATACTTCCATAATGCCAAAGCATCACATTATGTTTTCATTGCCTTTCCAAAACAAAGAAGCGCACCTTTTCAATGCCAAGAAAGCAATTGTTAACTTCATTGTGAGAAATGTCATAGCGCTGAAAAAGTGCGCCCTGACATTTCACAATTTTTTCTAACATTGAGAAATGCCGGAGCGCTGTTTTTCAGCGCCCCTACATCAAAGTCAAAATTCTCCAAAATGTAAGGGAGCTGAAAAAGTGCGCCCTTACACTTTTCACAATTTTTTCCTGAAACACTTCAAACTTTCCCAATTCAGTCTTGAACCTCGCTCCTTCCATTTTGTGCATCGTTTTGCGTACCTCTCCATCCGCTCCACACTTGCTCATCATCATCGCTCGTTTCACGCATTCCCATGCTATTTTAATGACTAATGTTTGTTCTGATTCCACACTTGGCAGTCTCTTTTCAAAGACCTTCAAAGTTGATTGATCAAAGATTCAGTCGCTCTTGATGACTGCCAGTAAACCTCCGTCTTCTTCAAAAGCGAAAGGCAAAATGAAATATAAATATCAAGGTGTCGATCCGCCGACTGTAGTGATCTCCAAGGTGGAAGAAATAAAAGACACAGAAGTTGGCCATCAAGACTTGGTTGATTTTGCAAAGCAAATAGAGATGAAGCCTCTTCCTGACCCGATGAGAGCAATTGTACACAGTAACCTACATTTGGTAGCTATGTTCCCTACTGCTACACAGAATACGGAATTTGTCCTTCAAGTGGCATCTCACTACATCAGAGAAAGCAAAAGTGTGATCGATTCTTCTGGGCACGAGATTTTAAGACTCGACCCTGATTTCTTTGACATTGTGTTTAAGGTTCCTCATATGGAGAAATACATTGACATTTCTATACAAAAAGCACAAGAAGTCTTTGACGCTGATCCCAACAAGGCTAAAAACCTAATAAATACCCAATGGTTGAAGAAGCCTAGACAATCTATTTCTAGATGGCCAAAGGGACTCCTGCGAAGTGATTTCAAAGATGACGTCAAAGATATGATCATATTTTTAAGCAGAGTAAAAGGCTTGCTAGAATCATCCACTTTTCATGATTGGATGTATGAATACATCAGGATTATAAGAAGACAAAAGGTGCACATTGACTGGGGAAAATAGATCAATGATGAAATACATGAGCAGCTGATCAATGCTCCTTCCACATTGAAATTCTATATGACTTCTTACCTGGTGTACGCAACAACTGTAATGAGACAATTCCCAGGTCTATCTACAAAAGGGAATCGGATGATGGTACCTGTGTACAGATTTTTCTATCAAGTGGAATTGAAGGAAAGCTTCCATCACTTCAGGCGGGTTACTGATGCTTTCTTCGCACCTTTGCTTTTCAATTTTGATCCAACTCTCAAAAGGAGGAGGGTATCTGATGAGGCTTATAAGGTGGTAAGTAAAGTTGGATGCTTGTTTCTGCAATTCCCAACGTTTACTTATGTGAGAGTAGGGTGCTACACTAGCTGTCCTTACATGCTGCCACGTTATCCTTCGGATAAGTGGGTTCTCATGGAAACGTGCAGACAGCTGATTTCAGTGCATAAAGAACGAGCAAGTAACCATAAGCGTGGATTCAAGTTCCCACTGATAATCGGCAGATATACTATCCCAACTGTACAAAAAGCCAAGTCTGTTTATGCTGAAATGCAAATCATGACAATCAAGACCTATAGGTATAGGTTTGATTTTGATTACCGAGATGTCATAAAGAAATTACAAAAGGGTCATCATCACAAGTACCATTTTGAAGACATCTGGGCTGATTGTAGAGATGAAGAAGCCATTCGCAAAATGGACTATTGCAGGTTGACTGTTCAGCAAATCACAGACCTTGATATTGCTGACCTACCAGAGGATTTTGTAGATCCTGGTGATATCATGAATGCTCTCTATGATGAACAAGAGGTTTCTAAAAGACCGTTGCCTACAATTCAATGGTCTAGGAAAGAAATTACTAGCATGAGAGAGAGATTGAAGCCAATCCTAGCCAATACTGCAGAATGGTTACAGAAGCATGGTTATAAAATGAAAAGTTTCAGAACAAATTCGGAAGGAGAAGAATCCGAAGCAGAAGCTCGCCGACAGCAAGAAATCCGCATGAAAAATAAATCAGCGGCTGTTCCCACTTCTTCACGAAGAGGTCCCAGGATCAAGTTTACTGTTGGCAAGAAAGATACCCAATCTATCCCAAAAGGAGAAACCACGAAATCCGATCCATCTCGCTCTAAAGGTAAAAAGTCCATTCCAGAGGAGATAGATTCCGATGAAGAAGGTACTTCCAGTGATCAATTCGCTGAAGATGAAGATTCAATAGAAGCAGACTCCGATGCAAAAGAGGTTTCTGAAAGCGGACAAGAGTCTGAAGAAGATTCTGAAGAAGAATTTGAAGGTGATTTTGAAGGTGAACCAGAATCGGAGAAACAAGAGGGTGATCAACAGGAACCCAGGCATGATCAAGAAAGAACTACTTCTCCTCCTGAGAATGTAGTTGAGGAAATTCCTAGAACGTCATCGCCTGTGATTTCCAGTGTTCCTCATACCCCTCCAAGTTCAAGAACACCTCCACCTCCTGTTCCCTTGTCACCCATTCCTACCACATGCATTCCTGTAGTTGAGATATCCACTATTCCTGCAGCATCAACCCCGCTTGATACTCCCTCAGTGACAAGCATTCATACGGTTGATATACTGTCAAGTCCTCCATCATCCATTCCTAGCCTGTCTTCACCAATGTATGATATCACTTCTGAAAATGAATTCAATCGTTTCATGAATGAGTCAATGCGTGATCAGCTCAATGTGCAATCTACAGGAGCAATGATGACAAACACTTCTCCTATTGTCACAATACCCATGGTAACTTTAGATGTGACAATAACTTCAGAAGTGACGATGACAACTGAGTTGACAGTGAATCCAGAAGTTCACACCTCCTTTCTTCCCCCTTGGCTGATATCTCAAGTGTCGAAGCGGAAGAAGCAAATGATCTCTCTAGAGGAGCTCGACCTCGAAGAGATAGTCCCTCCAAAGGCTAAAGGGAAGAAAAAGGCAAAAGTATACTCAAGGCTGAATGTTGACAAGACTGGCCACAAGTATGCGGAGATTGGCATACCACCATAAGAAGAAGGTGATGTCAATATGGAAGACTACACAGTGACAAAAGTCCAGCTTGGCAAGGTTACCAATGAAAGTGCAAAGGCTGACATGCAAATGACATTGAATATCTTGGCGGGAAGACTGGATAAAATGGAGCAAGCTCGCAATATGTACAAGCAGAGGGTAGAGCATTATGCCACTGTTGTAAAGAGACTTGCAGGATCTCCAACTAATGCACAACCACTGATAGTGGTAAGTATTGAAGACCTGTTGATGTGATTTTTGTGACCGCACCAATCAGCATAACAAAGTTGTCCGAAGGCTACTCCATTCTCTCTTGATCAAAGTATTCTGTGCGCTAAGATTGCTAGTAAGATCGCACGTTCAACTCCAAGGTTCCGAAATGCTTTGGAATACCCTCAGTTGGTTCATTCTGAATTGCTGTTTTTACGAGAGGACTTACACAATTGTTCTTAAGGTTTTGCAGCTAACAACAGATGGGTGATTGGAAGGGAATTTTATGCAAATGATTTGGCAATAAGGTGTGTTTTCCTAAACTAACCAAGAAAATACTGAATTGAAATGAGTGTAAGGGTAAGAAGGTTCTAAGTTCTATTCTAAGGCGGGTCGTGGGATCAATCTCAACAAGCTTCAACCAAACTCTGCTCCACCTCACGCTGGACAGTTTACACAAAGTTGGTGCAAGAATGAGTTGGGAAACAAAATCTTTGTTTTACTTGCAAGGGGCCTTGGGAGTTGAATCACTTATGCATGGTTAAACAAGTGAAGAGGCTAGAGGAGGAGAAAAAAGTCATAGAAGTAGAGATTGTAACTGAGGAATTTGCCTCTAATGTTTGTGATGCGAAGGATGAAATCAAAATTTCAGGTGCTTCTTCCATTACAGCTGAGTACATTGATTTTCAGGACCTACTCCTGTAGTAAAATCTAACTTTGATTCCTCAACAAAGGAAGAGGGGACTAATTCAATGTTATTCCAACAGAATGGTACAATGGTGTGCAATGAGGGAGAGACAAATTTTGGTACAGGTAAAGGTTGCACAAGTGTCCTTGTGGGGGGTCTAGAGATTGTGGTACCTTTTGGTGAGAAAGATGGGTTTGATTATTCTATGCGTGATTCTAACACTATCCCATTTCTTCTACACGACGAATGCATGGCATCATCCAGTGAAATAGTTAAGTGGGATGATGATGATGATTTTGACTTTGGAACTAATGCTCCCCTAGTTCCAAATCAGCTAGTATGCAAAGAGGTTATCATAGAAGAAGATTTTGGGGAGAGTCAAGTTCTTCAAGATCAATCAACTACTTCATCAAATGAATCCATAATTGTTCATAAGCCTAATTTGGAGAACCAACTGAAGGTTAGTGAAATCAAGATTGTAGCAGCATTATCACACTTCGCTAGCTCTCACAAGTTGATTGCAAATCACCTTTGGAAGGTTCAAATTGAGGGAGGGAAAAAGGGTTTTGAAGAGGAATCCTCTCATGATGATTTATAGGCAATCAAAACAGCTATGGAGATAATGAAATCAAATTATTTAAATCTGCTCTCAAATCAAGATGATCTCCTTGATCTTGCTGTAATTTATTTAGGTGCATTGAGAAGGAAAGAAGAGGATGCTGACAATATTACCTCCAAGCTTGTGAATACTAAGGATTCCTTGGAGGCTACTCCAGTAGCCCTTCAAAAAGCAGAAAATCAGATTAACGAGCTTTGTGAAGAACTGAGTTTGGCACATTCTACATCAGTCCAATCAGAAAATCAGTCTTCTATGACAGCGCACTCTCTAATGGTGGAAGAAGTTAGTGATCTCCAGGAGGGTGAGTCTTTGCATTAAGATGCTAGTAATCCCCATACTCAGATGATTCAACATGGTGATATTGATGGGGAGGTACTTCAAGAGTATGAACTCTCAAAACTAGAGAAGGAAATTCCACAGGAAAGTACTAATTGTAGCCATGAGGTTAAGGCTTTGATAGATAATGTATATAATTTTCAGCTTGTCACACCTCTTGGATCAGTCCATAAAGATGAGGGTTCAACAAACAAAGAAGTTGTACACACCTTAGCTCGTTTTGATAGCACAAATAAGTTCATTGAATATCTCATTTGGATAATTAAATTTGAAGAGGGACAGGAGAGTCCAAGGGAAGGAGTGTAATGTCCCCATTTTGGCCATTAGCTCTTCATTTGGTTTTAGCCTATTTCCAGAAATCCGTAGGCTTGTCTGAGGTAAAATCAGGGTTTCCTTCTTTGGAGGCTTTTTGGCATTTCTCAGAATTTACTATTTTTAGTAAGTTCTAATTTTGGCAGTGGTCCAGTTGGCAGCTCTTCAGTAAGTTTTCCATTTCAGTTGGAGCAGTTGAATATTGTTGAATTTGGCTGTTGAGGTGTAAAAAGGAGAAATGAGTTATTTTAAGTCATTAATGTTATATTTCATATTTGGGCCCCTTGGCCTAGTTTAATGACTTGAAGTTGTTTTAAAAGGTGGTCATAAAGGGTGGATGCCTCATGAAGGGAATAATTGATATTTTATATTGTTTTAATATGCCTTGGCTTTTGGACGCCATATTAAGAGAGAATTAAATATTTTGAAAAGTAAAATATTTCAAAAAGGAGCTTTTGGTGTCCCTTTCTTGGAGGAGTTATGGAATTTGAAAAGTCACTTTCAATTCTATAAAAGAGATAGTTTGCTCCAGCATTTATCATCCAATGTTTTATGCTAATGTTATGCTGTCAAAATGACAACTTGTTTAATACTTCGAGGGATGCTTACCTCCTAGTTCCAATCCAATTTCGTGTTTGAAAGACAACACCTAGTTGGTCTTATTGCTGCTTCTCAATCAGACTAGCAGATTGTGCTTCAAAGTTGGTGAATTTTGGTGAGAATTTCAGTTTTAATGTTGCTGATGTATATACAGCTGAAGGTGTTTTTCATTTACAGCTTTTGATGTGAATTTATTTTGGTTATGGGTATTTGATCCTTGCAATTCTATGCTAATGGCGATCATATTTGGAGAATTTCAGAATTTAATTCCAAGTATTTGATTTTTAGCAAGAGAAATCGCCCCTCTTGAGGGCCGTACCATCTTGAGAGTGCATTGGGATTCGTGCAAAATAATATCTTGAGTTTTGATGCAGTTTTGTGGTTTGAGTTTGGGTGCCTATCCTCCAAAGAGACTTTGCATTTCGTTTCATTCAATTCAGAGGTATATTGAAAGAGTTATGAGCATTTCATTGTTTTACAGGTTGCTGGTTTACAGTTTCAGTTTGCTGGTTTTTATTATCAGACTTCAATAAGTTCAGAATTTGGCTTCAATTTCAGTCTTTGAGAGTTATATAAACTAGCTAAATTCATCCTTCACATATTTGCATTCATTCTTCTATTGTAACACTTGTAATTTGCAGTTTTTCTTAATTGTAAGGTTGAGAATTAGTAGTACTAATCCAACCATTTATTTACTGCATTTACTTGTGATCTTTAATGCAAATATCATAACCCCTGGATGGTTTACCGCCAGTGTGGAGGAATCTGATTTGTATTTACTTTCTATCACCCACTGTTAAGTGGAGAATTCCCACTGTTTAGTGGATGCCCGTCGCAACGGAGGAATTAGTCTGGATTATGTTGTTTTCTTCCCCCCACTGTTTAAGTGGTTGAGCGGATTTCTTCATGGCTGGTTATCCAGCCTATTTGTTTCAGTTTTCAATTAATAACTCCGTCATATGTTAGCACCTCGCCCTCAGTGGGATCTTGAGTGCACATTCTTGACGTTGAGTTTGTTTCATTTCAAGTACTGTTCTTTAATTTCTCCGCCATATGACAACACCTATCCTTCCTTGGGATTGAGTGTGCATTCTTGGCGTTGAGTTCTTTCAAGCTTGGATTTCAGTTTTGATGCTAACGCTAATACATTGGTGTAGTGTTGGCTTGTGTTATGATAATTCAAGAAAAAATTGGTTGGCATATTTCAGTGGTATCAGAGCAGAAGATCCTGCCATCCTGTGATTAGAGCTTCATGTTTAGGCAGTTGAGTGACAAACATCTCCGGTACTACACCGAAAGTTAGAACAGATTCTAGTTCAGCTGCTTGTGGTATCCAGAAGTTGGCAGTTAGGCATGGCTAATGAGGAAGAGATGAAGTTGGCAGAGACTCTCTTTATGGTTGGAAAGAGACTTGGTAAAGAATTTCAGTCAAGAGAAAATGAAGAGAACGTTCTTCATTTGTTAGAACAATGTTTGAGACAAGTGAAGCCATCACCTTCAGAGAAAATGGAGTTGGCACTAGCTCCTGCAGTGAATTCTTTGAATCAACCCTATTGGTTGGGGCATCCTGATGAAGAAACCAAGCTGCTGATTTCTTCTTGTTTCATGGAGATAATAAGAATTGTAAATCCCCATTTACCCTATGATGTTGAAACCATGAAGATCATATTAAATATGATAGTGGAGAGTTTTCAAGATTTGGATGAAACTGAAGGTAGTTTGTTTCCAAGAAGAGTTGCTATATTGAAGATATTTTTTGAACTCAAAACAAGTATGTTGCTAGTTGAATTAGGTATGCAAGATCGAATATATTATTTGATCCATTACCTCTTCATCTCAACTTGGAGTGAACAGGAGGAGGTTGTAGTGGCAGCAATGAGAAGCATTTTAGTTTTGACTATCAATGAGATGGATGACATTCCAAAATCCATCCTAACTTTTTTGTTAAACATTCGTGAACAAGAAGGAAAGAATTCCTCTACTGCTAGTTTGTTGATCAGAGATTTGTTCATTCAGTGTGAGAGAAAATTGAAGCCACACTTGAAGAAGACAGAGCAGAAAAATGAGGTAGTTATTAGTGCAAAGGATGGGAATAAAACGTTGTTTCTCAATGATTCTAAGGCGGTTTCTCAAGAAGTGCCTATTGATATGCGGTTGTTCACACATGTTGAGGGTGAGTGCAAGGAGGCAACATCAATTTTGAATACACATGAAGAGTCTACGACAAGTAATCAAGAAGAGCTCCTTGGTATGCTTGTAACCACTTATGAAGAGATCAGTAATATACCTTTACATGAAGGGATTATTGAAGACAAGAAGGATGAAGTCTTCAAATCAGCTAGTAATGATGATCCTTTACTTCATTCCAATGAAGATGTCATGAATAGTTATGGATTAGAATCGTTTGATCATCAAACTAAGCTCTTGGAGAAAGATTCTCATGAAGATATCAGTTTTGTTGAGTTGGGAGGTGTCTCATTCAAAGAGTCACCATTCCAAGTGGAGTATGAAGGACAATTTCTTTTTGAACAAAATAATCAGCCCTTCAGCATTTGGGATTTGGGTGCGAAGGCACCTAATTTTGTTAAGGAACTGTTGATGGGTTTTTCGTGACCGCACCAACGCAGAATAAAGTCGCCAACGGCTACCCTATTCTCTCTTGATCAAAGTATCCAGCATGCTAAGATTGCAAGAAAGTTCATACATTCAACTCCAAGGTTCTTTCAGTGCGAATAGGCTCAGTTTGGCTCGATGTGATTTGCTGGTATTTCAAGGGGACTTACGGAATTGTTCAGCAGCAGAGAAAGGAATTCAAATGCTCGAAGGATTTGTCTATGAAGCGCGGGTTTCCTATTCTAACCAGAAAGTGCTGAATTGAAATGGTGTAAGGTTTAGAGAGTCTAAATCTATTCTAAGGCGTGGGATATGGAGCTCAACTTCAGCAAACTTCAACCAAACTTCGCTTTGCCTCACATCGGACAGCTTCCACAGAGTCGGTGCAATCTTCAAGGGAGATGACTAAAGATGTTCAAACCACCACTTGACATGAGGATACCATCACAACGACGCATACCATCATTCAAACTGTGATTGAAGTTAGGTCCACAACGTTTCCAGTTGACCACACAAGGCGCATTCACCATCAGCAAACACACTAGTGGTATGGATAGATGAAGTTGCTTAGATCAAACACCACATTCCACAGTTAACATCTACTTGCATGGAATGAAAATTATACTACTTTGAGCTACCATTTGAATCCGAAGGACGAAGAAACCTTGCTAGCTACTCACAACAAAGACGAAATTCACCATCAATGAAGAACTCTTTTATTGAGAGAGTGTTCACAACAATTTCTTACAAAGTTTTCAAGGGAAAACTTTCCCTCTTCTTCAAACTACACTATCAATCTATACTAAGCTACTTCTAAGTTGTCCCTCTACTCTATGTCTATTCTAATCTTCTCTACTGTCTACTTCTAATGAGTTACAAATGAGGGGGACTCCCCCTTTATATAGCTAGCCAAGTCCCAAAAGACGGCTAGGGTTACAATCAATAGAGTGGCCAGAATCGTGCCACCTCAGCCCTAAACAATATTCGCCCTAAAAACCGCCACAAAGGAGAGTGGGGTAATAAATGCGCCATAATGTCCACCATCAACCTTCTAGAAGATTTCGTTTGCAGACGCGTTCACACTGTTCTTGATCTTCTTCTTGACGTTGTTCTTTGGCTTCGCCCGAGCTTCCATTCTTTTCTCCATCTTAAGTTTTGGAAATGTTTCTTCGACACTTAGCCATTTTTCGCAACTTTTCTTCCTTCGAAGTTGAAATCTAGTCCTGGAGTACTTTCTTCATTACTTTAAGTTATCCTCGCTTGGTCTCGATGTTCCTCCTGCAAAACAAGCAAGGAGAAAAGTATAAGAACACATCACAACATAAACTCAACTTACTTACCAAGTTTTGATCTCCAAGGATTTGTTGCCTCCACTAGCCAACTTCGTGTTCAAGTTCATGCCTTAGACAAACTTCATCTTTGAGAAATTCATTTCACTACCTGGGGCTCCGATACTCAATTTCGTTCAACTTCGGCTCTGGAAGACTATCTTTACGAAGGGTTTGAGTAAATTCACCTAGGCAGTTTCTTTCAAATTCATCGTCTGGAGAATTTCACCTTGAAAATACATTTTCTTCACATTTGCCTTAGAAAATTTTCACATCTCCCTTAGGGAATTCATCAACCTGGCGCCCATCAAAAATATCCATCCTGAAGGCCGCAGCGAAGCATGGAAGGCTTTAAAATCAACTCCTCATCGACAATCTTCGATACCCAGAAGAAAATTTTCCCCAGAACGTGTCGAATTCATGGGTACCCAACGAACGGGTTCATTTAATTTTCTTGAATTTTGAACCTTAGAAAATATTCTTTCATCAAATTTATTCTCGTTCTTTGATCCCCTCTGAGAATTTTGCTCTGACTTGGAAATTTTTTATTAATCCTGTGCAGCTGGCACTCACTGACTTTACCTGTGGCAACTCTGCTCATGTTTCAGGAAAATTCCATCACCTCCCCAGACTTAGGCATTTTTCTAAGGGAGAAAATATTTTGTGCCTTAGAAAATTTTTGAATCACTTCGAAAATTTTGCCTTAGAAAATTTTATACCCAACTCGATCAACTTTGCCTGTGAAAATATCAACTTCACTTAGAAATTTTTTTATGAAGGCGCCTAGCACATTTTATTCTCTAACACCACCTTGCATTTTACTTCACATTTGGAAAAATATTTTCGAAGCTCAAACGCCTTAGCAATATTTTCTTTTTTTTTTTACTTAACATCTTAGGCGCCTATTTGAGGAAAATCACGCCTTAGCACTTTATTCCCAACACCTTTAACACATATCACTTCAGGCGCAAGTAGCACTTGGAGAAAAATAAAATAAAATAAAAGCGCCTAGCATACTTGAGGAGGAAATTCAAATCCACGCATAGCAATTTTATTCATCCTTGGCAATATTTTCTAGCACTTAACACCTTCAACGCCGAGCAAGTTTATACTCACTTCATCTCAAGCCTGGCGCATTTAGCACATGTGGAAGAAAACTCCAACGCCTTCACTTATCACTTCACCACTTAGCAATATCAATTTCAAATCTAGGCGCACTTCTCACTTGAAGAGGATATCACCTCACTTATCCTAGGCGCATATCACTTGCCATGGAGAATATTTTCCAACGCCTAGCATTAATCATTTTACCCTCAACACTTTATCTTATTTACCACGCCCCACCTCAAGATTCTACCTTTCACACTCTCAAGACTTATCCTTTACTTGGCGCATATTGGCATGCATGAAAGATGACATTTCCCACGCCTAGCCTTTGACTTGTTGACTCCTTTTCAAATATGGGCGCATTCTTTATGTAGAGGAGGATAACTTTCTAACGCCTTTCCTTGTGACTTTTCAGCTTCTCATTTTTGTCCTCACATGGCATGATTTGGGCGCATTTCACCCCTTGAGGAGGATGAGCTCGTTGACTTTGCTTTGACCCTCTTGAAACTTGGGCGCATTTTGCCCTTTGAGGAGGATGGATTTCATACTTAGCAATTTTCCTTGACTTTCTTATGAGGTGGGCGCATTTCAGCATGTGAGGAGGATAAACTTTGTTGACCTTTTGACCTTCTTGCTTGCTGGGCGCATTTGAACTTGCATGAAGGATGGCGCATTTAGGGGGTGGTGGAGGATGAACTCCAGACTTAGAAAATTTTTGCCATCAACTCTCTCACTTGGGCGCATTTCAGCCTAGCTACAGGATGAAAAGCATTGACTTTCTTTGACCACTTGTGCCTTGGGCGCATTTTTCCCCTGGAGAAGGACGAGCTTGACTCTTAGAAAATTTTCATGCCTCCTCACTAGCTAGGCACATTTTGCCATAGCTGCAGGATTGAAGTTCCAGACTTAGAATTTTTTTTCCATCATTTTTCGCCAGCTTACGTGCCCTGCTATTTTTAGTAAGTCCTCTCAATTTTGTACCTCTGAAGCTCGGAATGTCTTGAAATTTTGCGCACTGCATCCTCATAGCCTTGTTGTCCCGTTGACACTGCCATTTTTAGTCACCCTGCTATTTTTAGCATGTTTCAAGGTGGTTTACTTATAAATAGTAACCTCATGTTTCTGATAGCTCCCAAGCTCCGATCGAGTTGAAATTTTAATGAGGCGCCTCACCACGTGACCTGCTGGCTGACACCGGCGCATGCACTCAATTTACTATTTTTAGCCAGTTTCCAAATTGACTTACTATAAATAGTAAGTGCTCCGCTTGACTTGAAATTTTACCAGCAGATAGCTTGAAAGATGCTGATCGTGGTGGTTTACACCGGTTTTCAAAAATTCTGACCTTTTATGCCTATTTTTAGGTCTCGGGTTGGAAAACCTCCAATTCGCTTTGCATGCATATTAAATGATCTCTCTGCTTTCTTCTTCGCTTTTGTATACTGACATCACTGCGGATTCCTCCTAATCACGAAAGGGTCATCGACACACCTCAAGCAAATAGCAAGTTCCTCATCGAGTGAGTATTGTACGTCATACCACGCTGGGGCCTCTAAAAACCCATCGTGAATCATCCGACATGCAAAAAGCAGAACCCCGACATGCAACCCTAAAAATAGCCTCATACAAACTCAGTTGTCGCCCTGTTTTGTATGTTACATCACACGTAAGGTCTCGAAACCTGTATGAATATGCCAACATGCAAAGAAAAATTTTAAGACCAGACTCCGGGAATTTATCCCTGCTTCTGACCGCCAAAATAGTAAGTTGTCCGATTTCACAAATTTTGCACGTCAATAGGTTCTGAT
Organism: Sequoia sempervirens; assembly: GCA_007258455.2. Classification (NCBI taxonomy): domain Eukaryota; kingdom Viridiplantae; phylum Streptophyta; class Pinopsida; order Cupressales; family Cupressaceae; genus Sequoia; species Sequoia sempervirens. The sequence goes on along the minus strand of VDFB02133543.1, from coordinate 64,948 downwards.
GTATTCTCAACGCTAGCAGGACTGGCTCTAATTCCAAAAATGTCAATTTAATCGGCTCAGAATTTCAAGCACACTTACTAAAAATAGTAAGTATCTCCGAATTAGCTGAAAACTTGCCGGAAGCCTGCTGCAAACATGCTGACAACACTGTTAAGCTCAATTTTCAATATACTCATTTTACTTGACCCTTTATGACCTCAAACTAACCAGGAAGACTCAAACCCTAATTTTCAGACTTGGCCAAACTCACGTTTAAACTCAATGGCGGGAACGTCCCCAGAAAGCAGACCACAGAAAAGAGAGACAACAACAAAACGACCGAAAAGCAAAGCCAGAATTAGGGGTCCCCATTTGCAATGGGGTGATGTGTGAAAAACGTCACAACAGGAACTTGTATTGGATAGATTTCCCTTTGATCCCAATAAAGAACAAAATTTAGATTTCACTACAAGCTATGAGACGGCCTTTGGAGGAGAAGTTGTTTTTGACAAAGTAGCTTGCATGAAAAAGCCCCATAATGACCATTTTAGTTTGGTTGCAGCCACTAAAGAAAAGTTTTTTGCTGCTAAAGCTTTCCGGTCTGCAATTAATAATGACTCATTGATCAAATTGGGGGCTTCTTTAACATATAATCAAGGAGACAATGAAGGGGAAATAGAGCTAGAAGACCACAGGGCCTTTGCTGATGAAGAAGTTAAAAAAATTCTCAAATTCAAATCAGATTTTCCTCTTTATTTAGCTGATTGTAAACAGAGGTCCGAAGAATTAGTAAGATTTGATTTTCTTCATGACCTTGAGTATTTTCAGTTGGTGGGTGGTGAAAGACAGGAGTCTTGGAGCAGCTATGGGGGCAACAAAAACAAGGAACAGAGTTCTGATTTTGAAATGCAGCCTATCAGCAGTTCACCATCCTTGCACTTTTGTGAGTGGAAAGGAAAATTCATGTTTTCCATTGGGGATAAGGTGCATGCCTTATTCAAATTTGACCGCTCACATAGTTTGAGTGATGAGAGACAGGAAGGAGTTTGGGATGGAGTCACTCTCTTTAATTTGCAAGTTATTAAAGACTCCTTAGTGATTATGAAATCAGGGTATCTATGCTGGATTAAAGATCGGGATTATGCCTATGAATTCACAAAGAAGATCATTGGTTTATTTCAAGGATGTGAAAGAAAGGTTGATAAGCTTACTCTTGAGCTTGAATCAACAAAGTGCATGTTAGTGAATGTTCAGTTGGGTGTAATGGAGGTAGGAGACCAGCTAGCTGATTTCAAACTTCTTAGGGAATGTAGGGACGAGATATATTCTGTGATTGATAATCCTCCAAGCTTGCTTGTAAGTGAATGCATAAGAGGTTTAGAGAATTCAATCTCCATATGGGAAGTGTTGATTCATGACGACTTCCCCATCTTTGACACCAAGGTGTTGTTAAAACATGTTTTGGTAAGACATTGTTTACATGCCTGACAGTTTATCCTTTGGATTGAGTAATGCTCACACTATCCTGTCTTGGGAGAAGGATTTGAAGACGATGTTTGTTTCAGGCTCCCTTGTTTTTGAAGCTTTCTTGGATAGACTTCAATGGTTTACCAAAGAAGTCAATAATTTTCTAGGTGTGCAATTGGAGTTGATTGGCACTCAGGAATTTGTTGTGAAAAATCTTTTGGGGTATGGTAGGAAGGTTCATTGGAGGGATAAGGATCAAACTTTCAAAATTAATGGTGTTTTTTCCTTTCTTACTAGCCACTTGATGATTCCATTTGTTTATCAACAAATGAATTGGAGAGAAATTTTGAGCAAAGAATGGTTCTTTGCTGTAATGGAGCTCTTAGAGTGGGTGTTTCCACTCTTGTGTTCAAGCAATTTGGTCAAGATGAATGTGGATTTTCAATATTGCAGCAGTTGTTCCTACTCTTGTTTGCAGATTTCTTTGAACTCTAATGTTGAGTCTTTCATTCTTGATTTGGTGGTAGCTGTTGGTCACTCCATTGCAGCAGCAGCGAGTGAAGATTCTAGACTTATTAATCATGAAGTTTGGGAGAAAGTTGAACCTAAACAAATTATTTACTTTCTTAACAATCTATCTCTTGAGTTAAGTGATGTTTTGACTCATCCTAGTCCTTTGAGGGAATGGGAATTGAGGACAACATTTGTTTTGCGCTCCATTAATGTTGATGTTTTCATGGGTGGGCTACATGGGTTTATCAAAGAAGACTCTAAATTCTTGAGTTTGCATTTTTCCTTGATTAGTACTTGGAGAAGTGTTGTGTACTCTTTCAGATGCATTGGAGAACATTTTCAGTTGAGTATCCATGTTTGGAATCCTCAACATGGCTTGATGGAGATTGTTACAAGTAGAAAGAGGAATCTTTGGAGAGATAAGAATTTAATTTTCAGATCCTCTGATGATGTCCCCATCTTCGCCAATCATTTGAAGGTTCTTTTTGCTCATCAACTGGTGAATTGGAGAGATATTTCGAACAAAGGATGGTTTAATGTTGGTTTGGAGTTTCTTGAGAAGATGTTTCCAACCTTGGTCATGAGCAATTGTTCTATTATGGATGCTGATTTTCAGTATTGCAGCAGTTGTTCAGTTCATTGCATGATGATTTTCCTAAAATCAGATTTTGAGAGGTTCATTTCAGTTTTCATAGGCAGCTGGTACATTCATTCTTCCTCTTCTCAATCTCTTTTCAGTAATGGTTTATGGCCTCAAAGTGGGAAATGATGCTCCATAGTGATTTGGACCAGATTTGGATGGTGTTTAAGTTCCTTTCCAGTGATTTACTCTATACAATTTCTTGCACTAGTGTTTGGGGCAGCGAACCCTTGCTTGTTTGGGTTCAACTTTTTGAGACTTTTGAGAGATTAGTGGGAGTTTTCAAAAATTTTCTTGAATATGTCAGAATTACTTAGGAGAGGCATTATACATCCTTGTGGAGTTTTGAGATGCGGCTGCTATGACTTTGCAAAGAGTTGTTTTTCCCTTTGCAATTAGCTATGATGAGAACACACTTGCTGTGGTGACTCAGTTTGTTGCTTTGAGGAGTTATGTTGATGAGAATAATTTTGAGTTGATTAAATTATTCTTTCTTGTTGACAGAATGATTATTGATATTGACATTACAGATGTTAATTCCTCAGAATTTATTGGGCATGAAATGTTGCGTGATTTTGATTCCATTCCTTGCATGTTTTTCAGTTTGAATTTCAGACATGTTATCTCTTTGAGGTTGCAGGGATGGTTTGTTCAGTTTTGGTGCAATTATTTCATTTTTGTGATCAGAGTGGAGTAGCATCAACATGGTGGAACTTTTCAGAGATGGACTTGGGACCCTGGGATCCTATTTGTTTTGACTGGATCAGTTTGAGGTGTTGTGGCATTGCTTGAGGACAAGAAATTTTGGGAAGGGCGGATTGTAATGTGCCCATTTTGGCCATTAGCTCTTCATTTGGTTTTAGCCTATTTCCAGAAATCTATAGGCTTGTCTGAGGTAAAATCAGGGTTTCCTTCTTTGGAGGCTTTTTGGCATTTCTCAGAATTTACTATTTTTAGTAAGTTCTAATTTTGGCAGTGGTCCAGTTGGCAGCTCTTCAGTAAGTTTTCCATTTCAGTTGGAGCAGTTGAATATTGTTGAATTTGGCTATTGAGGTGTAAAAAGGAGAAATGAGTTATTTTAAGTCATTAATGTTATATTTCATATTTGGGCCCCTTGGCCTAGTTTAATGACTTGAAATTGTTTTAAAAGGTGGTCATAAAGGGTGGACGCCTCATGGAGGGAATAATTGATATTTTATATTGTTTTAATATGCCTTGGCTTTTGGACGCCATATTAAGGGAGAATTAAATATTTTGAAAATTAAAATATTTCAAAAAGGAGCTTTTGGTGTCCCTTTCTTGGAGGAGTTATGGAATTTGAAAAGTCACTTTCAATTCTATAAAAGAGATAGTTTGCTCCAGCATTTATCATCCAATGTTTATGCTAATGTTATGCTGTCAAAATGACAACTTGTTTAATACTTCAAGGGATGCTTACCTCCTAGTTCCAATCCAATTTCGTGTTTGAAAGACAACACCTAGTTGGTCTTATTGCTGCTTCTCAATCAAAATAGCAGATTGTGCTTCAAAGTTGGTGAATTTTGGTGAGAATTTTAGTTTTAATGTTGCTGGTGTATACACAGTTGAAGGTGTTTTTCATTTACAACTTTTGATGTGAATTTATTTTGGTTATGGGTATTTGATCCTTGCAATTCTATGCTAATGGCGACCATATTTGGAGAATTTCAGAATTTAATTCCAAGTATTTGATTTTTAGCAAGAGAAATCACCCCTCTTGAGGGTTGTACCATCTTGAGAGTGCATTGGGATTCGTGCAAAATAATATCTTGAGTTTTGATGCAGTTTTGTGGTTTGAGTTTGAGTAATGTCCCTTACCGGACTTGTCCTAGAATTTGCTTGTTGATTGTGTTTATGGGTTCTTCTATCAAATGAATTTTCTCCTATCTCAATAATCCTTAGATTTGAATACTGTATTCATCATATTAATAACATTTTTTTGTTAACATTAATATCTAGATATCCAGAATATAAACGCAGTCATAAGAAGTAATAAAGATATATGATGAGTGGCGTGCTTAGTGGAAACACTTGCACCCACTTTCTCTATCCACATCATCACCTCGGAAGACACATGACCCACTGGGGGAAGCTAGCGGAGCTTATAAGTGGCCTAAGCCTACCGCCCCTCCATGGCCGCAGCGGATTGTTAAGCGGGACCCCACCCCTCCATGGCCGCAGCGGATTGTTAAGTGGGGTTTTTAGGCACCAATTTTCTCAGGCCCTTCCCCCCTGATAGGCATACAAGCACATAGAAGACACTCTTTTAAAAGTCGGAGATAATTGTATTCATTTCACTTAGAAGTCAATATTTAAGAATGCATTTATATTTATCATTGATTCTTAAAATAAATATCAAATCTGTTCCTACCATGATTATAATCATTAACAAACAATACTATCAGATCACTTATATTCAAGTCTAGAAGGAGCACAAACCTTTATCTGCGTATTATTACTCTTATCAACATTACTTTTTATTAGAATGTGAATTGGGAAGCATGAACAAATATGGGTTAAGAAGAAAAGGCATTGCTGGTTCAGGCATTAGATTAATTTCAGAAATTAGACTCATTTCTAGGAAGCAACAATCTTAATTATCAGACTTTATGATAAAGTGGTCTTCATACATGAGTTTGTCACTCAAGGATTATAGATAGCCTATGATGGAGTTAGTTCGGCTCACAGGTATAGTCAATGCACATGTGAAAAGGATTGTAGAGTATAGCTCTTCAATGCATAATGAACTTATGGCTGAAGGAGTATCTACTATTGATATTTTGAAATACTAAATATTAATTGCTAAGTGAGCAACCTCACCTAAGCCGCTATGCTTCTCCTGTCGTTCCTCAATTTCTGACTCCGTTCCTTTTCTTCTCTTGCTTCATCGGTGCCTCTTTATAGCTTTGTCTTAATGGCCAACTTGGAGAAGGAAAGGGCTGAAATTTTTTCTAAGTTTGGATATCCTCCTCACCCCTCCAAATGCGCCCATCCTGCAGCAGGGGTGAAATGCGCCCAAAGATGAAATGAGTCAAAGCAAAGTCAACATTTTTATCCTTCACATACATAGAAATGCGCTCAAGTTAGGTGAGAGTCAACAAGTCAAAGGAAATTTGTCCTCCTCAAGGGGTAAAATGCGCCCAAACAAGCTCAAGTAAGGACAAAAAAAACGGAAGCTGAAGAGTCATCCTCCTATCAAGCTCAAATGCGCCCAAGTTGAGGTGTAAAAAGTGAATAAGGGTGGTAAATAAGGTGAAAGGTGAGTGAAAATACCTCAAGGCATGGTCAATGTGAGGTAAATGCTAGGCGCGCCCAAGGTGGAGGGTGTTGAAGATGCTTCCCTAGGAGTGATTTTAAATCTCCTCCTCAAATGCTATATGCGCCAAGGGTGATGGGAGTTATAAGGTGGAAATAAATTGCTAAGGCGTGATTTTCTTTCCTCAGTGTACTATGCACCTTAAGTAAAGTTAAATAAAGTATAAGATGATTTTAGAATTTCTCTAAGGCGTTGGAATATTTTCCTAGGTGTGGAGTGAAATGCAAGTGGCAAGTGAGAATAAGATGTGCAAGGCGCCTCTATGAATGAAACTTTTTAAAGTTGATAAAATTTTCCCACTGGCAAATGAAACAAAAATTTTCTAAGGAAAATTCTCAGAGTGCAAAATGAAACAAAAATTTTCTAAGGAAAATTCTCAGAGTGCAAAATGATTAAAATATTTTCTAAGGCAAGTTATTTTCTCCTTAGAAAATACGCCTAGAGCTCAAGGTGGTAAAATTTTTCGAAGCCTGGCAAATTTTCTCAGTGATGAAGCCAGAGAACAATGATAATGCAAGTTGAATTCGAATTTCTTCAATTCAGAGCAACACAGGATGATCACAGGCGAAGAATGGATTTAAATTTGACAGATAATATTTTTCTAAGGTTCAAAATTCAAAAAATTAAATGAACCCGTTCGTTGGGTATCCATGGATTCGAAGCATTTTGGAGAAAATTTTCTTCTGGGTACTGAACATTCGCGATGATAGATGGATTTCCAAGTCTTCCGCACTTCGCCAACACTTTTTCGGTGAAGAATTTAATCAGTGCTCAAAATGTGAATTTTCTTAAGGGAAAATTTAAAATTTTCTAAGGCAAATTTGAATAAAATGTATTTTCAAGATAAATTTCTTCGAATGATGAATTCAAGATGAGTTGCCTAGATAATTTTGATTGAATTCTTCGAAGATGAATTTTCCAGAGGTAATGAAGAGTTAAAATTCGAATTTCAAGTGACAGGATTCCGGCTGGTGAATTAAAAAGGATGAATTTAAATTAAATTTTTCGAAAACAAATTCAAAGATGCCAGTCAAAGTCAAGTTTCTAGAAGAATAAGATTCCTGACGTCCAGAGACAAGTGTCAGAAATACCAGAGAGGGAGAATTCGAATTTTTGAAATGGAGTAGTGGAAGTTTAATGCACTGGCTAAAATTGGCTCCTTCTAGAATTCGATTTTGAGCTATAAAATGAACAAGTTTCTCACTTCCTTTTCACAGCTGGAGAAGTTGAATTTGCTCTGAGATTGACATTGCAGTGGGTTGCTGAAGATTGGAGCTTGAGTGAGTTCGAATTTTGGCTAAGTCTGGAGTTTGCTGAAGTTGCTGAGGTTGCTGAGGAGGGACGCCTTGAGTTGCTTGTGAGGTGCGCACTTGCTGGTTAAAGAAGGTACGACTTTGCTAGTGGCTGAAGTTTGATTGCTAAGGTGGAAGTTGCCAGTTAAGGAGGATGCCTTGGGGTGAAGTTGCTGAGAGTTTTAAAAGTGCGAAGTTGTTGATTGCTGATTGCTGATACAAAATACGAAGTCATAAAATTCAAATTGCTGATTGGAGTTGTTGCAGATTAAAGTCACTAAAGTTTACTTAGAAATCTGTTCTAAGTGTTGAAGTTCGAATTTATTGAAGAAGAGGAAGCTGAGATGGCTGAGGCAAGGGCGACTGGCAAAGACAATGGTGCCTCCAGACAAGCTGTGATCAAAAAGTTGAGCAAGACGTTCATGCCGGAATCAAAATTTATTTCAAAGTTGGGCAAGTTGACAGACACCAACCTGGGCTCCGTCAACCTAGAGACCTTCAAGAACAGGATGTTGGGAATTGGAAGTCATCGGGCTTCGACCACTTCACACAATATTGTTCGAAGTGGGTTATACGCAGCTGCTGGTTTCCCACCAGCCATTCAATGCTCGGAGCTGATGATGGAGTGCGCCAATTACTATGAGAAGGATCATCGGTCAATCACGTCACCAGATGGCCAAGTACTAGCCAATCTTACTCCAGCAGCCATTGGTGAAGCTTTCGGGATCCCGGTGCATAGAAATATGATCTACAAATCCAGAGAACGGGCTGAGCGGATGTACGCTTCTGCATTCGAGAGATGCATGGAGACGATTAACACTCACTGGATGAGCACTCCCAAACCTTCTCGTACGAAGTTGCCGAAGCAGATCATTGCAGATGACTTGAAACAAGAGTATTGTGATCTCATCATGATGCTGAGCAGGGTTGGAGGTTGTGCACAATCATTCATTTTTGAGCCTTGGATGTTTTACTACATCAATCTCGTGCTAGAAGGAAAAGACTATGTCAATTGGGCCGAGATGATCAGTGATAATTTGCATGAGCAGCTCCTGAGCCTCCGAAGAACGAAGACATTTTATATGAGCTCCTACATCATTTATATGTTGGCACGAATGACGAAGTACAGAGGGATCTCTTACAAGGAACCTGTCGGTTGTGGCTCCCATCAGTTTAAGATATATGATGCTTGTCCGCAGTTGCATTTGGCGAGCACAACCCACTACAAGCGTGTCAACGATTCCTTCACCATGTATATCACGAGGCTGCTTCAGGAGCGGTTACATCACAGAATCTCGAGGGATGCCCAGGAGCTGATTGAAAGGTATGGGTGCTGGTTTATACAGTTTCCAAGATTTTCTTACATTAGGCTGCAAGGTTTTTCCTCATATCCACATAGGCTGCCTAAGTACCCAACAGATAAGATTTTAATGTTAGAGATATCTAGGCAATTGCTTGCCTTTGATAAAATTCAAAAGAAGAAGAAGAAGGGAGGGGTAGAATTTCCAGTTGTCATGGGCAACTCGGATGAGGTGTGTCCTTCAATACAGGCAGCTAGAGAGGCTGAGAGCGAACTTCAATTTTATCATTTCTCATATCACACCAGCCGACAGCACTACGATCCACATCATAACATCAAGTGGGTACTGTCAGAGGAGTTTAAACATAAGGCCACCATAGAGGATTATTGGGCCGATGCAGTTGATGAGATTGAAGTAAGGAAAAGGATGTTTTCTCGGTTGCCTATTACTTTGATCAGGGAGTGTGAAGTTGTGCCGGTTCCAGACCAGGTGAATGAGGATATGGATGTTGTCCATCCAGACTATGCAGCAGTTAGAGATACTCCACTTCCACCTCCAGATTGGTCAGAGCCTGAGATTGCTGATTTGGACACACTTTCTATCCCAGTCCTGACATTCACTAGAGCATGGGTTGATAGGCGTGTAAGAAGATTGAAGAGTAGGTCAATTGTTTTGACTTACAACATGATGGGAGATCACAGGACGCCCACCACTGGCAGAAAGAAATAGATTACACGAGGTCCAGAGTCCAGAAAGAAGGAGCTAGTTCGACAAGAGCCTACTCAGCCAGAACCTCCACGAGTCACAGTTGCATCACCATTGGGGACACGTTCTCCAAGTATACAGGAGGTCTCCTTATTTGCTGATCAGAGGAATGCATTGAATCAGGTGCCAGCAGTACAGGATGATATTCAGCCTCCACGGAGAGAGTCAGTTGGCCAGAGCGTCAACGCACCTGTTAGGGTTGATCAGCAGGATGATGAGGGGACTATTACTGACCCTCAGTTTTAGCAGGAGTTAGAGGCGGCCTTGAATGATGATGATGATATAGTGTCGGGTGACACTCAGCCACTTGAGGATGATGAACCTCGCCAGAATGATGAAGAGGTCAAGCAAGTTAGAGAAGTAGAGGCACAGGAACAACGGCCCTTTGATATACAGTATGATGTGCCTGATTGGCTTAAGGATAGAATGAGAAGAAGCCCCAGCGAGGAGATTGATCCAGCAGTTGAGATGGAGGAGTTTTTGAACAGGATCAATGCACCTCCATAGAAGAAGAAAGCAAGAAAGTTTTCAAAGATATCCACTGAAGAGGATGGTTCATGTACCCTTCATGTAGCTGTGCCACGAGTTGAGTGTGACCGAAATGAAGCAATGCCTGAGAATTATGTAGTCACGACTCTAGATTTGGGACGCCCTACTGGTGCGCAGATTGTAGAGGAGTGTGATAACTCCTTCCTTGCCCTCAAAGACAGATTATTCAAGAAAGAAGGGAAGTATAAGAAGTTGAAAAGAGAACACAAGGCCTTAGTTGGATATGTACAGCAGTTGTCTCGTTCTCGAGGGCAGGATATTCCAGTGATAGAGCCTCCAGTGGAGATACCTAGAGAGTCGATCAGCGGCTTGATGGAGTTGGGAAAAATGGCACAGGAGGCAGATAAGTGGGTCACAGGGGTTCGTGTTGAGACGGAGAAATTTATGGAGGACCTTGCTTCTGCTTTTCAGCAGGCCTCTAGTATTTTGACACGGATGGATGCAGTGGATCATGCTTGGGGCGACGCTTCTATCTATCAAAGCAAAGTTATTCAGCGCCTTGAGGCATTGAGACATGTTCCGTTGCGATTGCTGGTTGATGGAGGTGTCATTCAGGAGAATGACAGGTATGATTTCTCGAGATGGTATTCTTCAGCAATCACGGGGCGTGGTTTCTTCGACACTGCACAGGCGGATTCAGCCAGGATACATAAGGCTATGGCTAATATCATTGATGGAGTTCAGAACACTTTTGAGGCCATATTTGCTAGTCGGCTGAATCCAGATGAGATAAATGTTGATAATTTGAGGGGTAGGCTGGTGCCTTTCTTTTCAGATGTTAAGACCTTTGTACAAGATGATTTCGAGAATACTTCTACTTTCTCCACTTTGATCCAGAACACGCAGGACTCCTTGATTGCTTGGAGAAAGTCTTGTGCAAGGCATGAGCATTCAGTCACGGTGTTAGAGTTTCAGTTGGATTGCATTCCACCTATTTCAGTTTAGGAGGTTGAGGCCATGCTTCGCAGATTCGTGGAGTTGGCAGTCAGAGAGAGGGCAAATGGGAATGCACTACTGGACGAGGATCTTCTAGAAGACTGAATATGGGCATTTATTACATTTACTATTTTGGGAGTGAGTGGGAATCTTTGATTCATTTAATGTACCACTCCCTATTCTGGCAGTTTTTAGGGTTAGGGCTGAGGTGGCACGATTCCGGCCACTCTATTAATTGTAACCCTAGCCGTCTTTTGGGACTTGGCTAGCTATATAAAGGGGGAGTCCCCCTCATTTGAAAATACATTAGAACAGGAGATTAGATCAGAGCCAGAATTGAGATAGAGTTAGAGTTAGAAGGTAGAGCATTGTAGACATTTTGCATAGTGGAGAAGAAAGAAAGTTTTCCCTTTGAAAACTTTTGTGGAGATTGTTGTGTAACCCTTTTCATGATAATAGATCTTTTCATTGATGGTGGAATTCGTCTTGTCATGAATAGCTAGCAAGGTCTCTTCTTCCTTTCGTATCCAAGTAGCGTAATTTTCATGCAAGTAGTTTACTTTGATATGTGGCATTTTTGTTGAGGTAGCTTCTTTCATTCCATACCACTAGCGGCTTGTTGATGATAAGTTCGCCTTGCGTGGTCAACTGGACATTATCTCGAGTTTAACTTCGATTGTGGTTTGCATGCTTATATGCGTCGTTGTGATGGTGTATGTATGTTAGATCATAATTTGAACATCTTTTGTTATCCCTTTGAAGATTGCACCAATTTTACTGAGGCTGTCCGACGTGAGGCTAGGTGAAATTCGGTTGAAGTCTGCCAAAACTGAGTTCCACATATCCTGCATTTAGAGTAGATGTACAAGTTTCTTAGGCCCTATACTCTTTACTTTCCGCATATTTCTGATTAGTTTTAGGAAAACAAACCACATTGCCAAATCATAAACGCAAGAATCCCTTTCAAATCATATACCGACTGCTAACTGCAAGAAATCTGAACAATTATGTAAGTCCCCTCGTAAGTACACAGCAATACACATCAACCAAACTGGGTCTATTCGCATTAAAGGAACCTTGGAGTTGAAAGCATGAACTCACTCGCAATCTTAGCATGCTGAATACTTTGATCAAGAGAGAATAGAGTATCCGTTGGGAAACTTTGTTCTGTGTTGGTGCGGTCACAAAAACCACGTCAACAGGTTTCAAATGAGAGTTTCAAAACATCTTTTGAATTCCATTTTATCATGTTGAACAAAAGAAAAGGTTGTAAGTTTCAATATTAAAATAACATCTGCTCTTTTCTCAGTAAATTTTCTCTGATTTGGTAAAGGAATCTGTAGCTACTCTCTTGAAGGTTCTTGTCAAGTTTGGTTTTTCAAATGTAAAAAAAAATGCATGTACATCATGATACTTTCAAGTGTGTGAACACAAGTAGAGGAAATAATTTTCTGTATAAAACAGTGTTCTCAGATTTGTATATGTATTTCTATATTTTCAAAATTCAAGCTGATTTGAAAGTGGAATTCCCAATTTGCTACAGGTTCCTGGTTAACAATAATATACATAAACAGGATAGTTCTTTCAGAAAAACAGAGGTTTGGAAACTTGCATTTGAGTTTTTATATTGTATACCAATATTCAGATATTTACATCTGTATGTAAACATAAGACAATGTGACCAAAGAAGATCACCAATTTCCATGGTTCTCAGAGGTACATTTTCATATTTCCAGTTTCAAAATACTGAGATGTTTATATATATTTGACAGAAATTATATCACATTCTGAGGATGGTTTTCCTGTATAAATTCGCATTTATGTATATATATATATGTATATATATATATAGATACAGTTGAGTGTATATATATATATATATATATACACACATATATATATATGTTTTAAATAAAAAGAAATACAGATTTTCATACTGTTCTCACGTTTTCTGGCCGTGCACACAGAAAAGAGCATTATACAGGGTTCAAAGCAGGTGATAAGCACCCTAAGGGTGCTGGGAGGCCTTGCCTCTCCCATGGGGAGGGCGTGGGTTGTGAGGAGGTCGCGCCCCCTCCACAGGCCGTGGCCTGTGGAGGGCATGAGCCTCCCCACAGAGCCGTGCCCTTCCTTTGGGAAGGGCTGGGGATTAAAATCCCTCCCCCTACAGTAAAACAAATTCTAAAAAAAAAAACAGAATTCGCCCAGCATTCAACTGCAATTAAATTCATTTCAAAGGAATTTCGAATTAATGTCTGGTAAAGGTTTTCTTGCTGTTGTACCCAAACCAAATTTTTTGCTTCATCAAGGCATTTTGCATTAATTAGTCTAAACCTTGCTAAAATGATGTAAAACACAATTTTGGGCAATATCAAGCATGGAGTTTTTGTCAATAGTTTGTCAGTCAAAGTCAGTTTTATTGAACAGAGCCTGAAGCAGAGACTCAGAATGGAGCGTTTCACGATGGAGGAACATCTCACGACGGCATTTCATGTTGCATACGGTCATTCCAGTGATCGAGACAGAGTTTTCAGTGATCAATTTATGAAGATTTTTCAAAGGGAAAATCAGAAAGTGCAAGTATAGCCCAAGGGCGCCCAGCTTGTTGGAGGTTAAGATCTTGTTTAAAATGTTCAAGCATCCAGTCAATCTCTTCAGAATCAGTCTGGCTATCCGTCGAGCTATCCGGCGAAGCTTTCCGAGACTCACAACTCCGGAAAACAGCAACAGAAGTTGAAATCCCTAAATTTCCAGAGGTGAGAAACTTGTCTTTTTCAGGCAAAAGCGCGCCTCTAGCCTGAGGGCGCCCATCTAAAAGAGGGGGTAAATTTGGCATTTTCGATGGCGGATACAGTCAATTTCTTCTCGACTAGTCTGCTTATCCGACGAGATATCAAACATAGTCATCCGAGTTTCAGAATTCCGGTGGCAGTCATCCAAAGATCAGCTTAAAATGGAGTTTTCACGTTTCTGAGCTTCTCCGTTTGTTCCCAGTGCAAGTACAGGCCAGGGGCGCTGGTTTAAAGGACCCTCCAGATGGTGAAATTTGTAGACAGAGTCTTCCTAACATCAGTAATACTCTAGCCTAGCTCCGCGATGCACCATTTTGCTTGTCGATCCGACGTTCCAGGTGATCGTGGCGGCAATTCTACCAAGCACGTAATTTCACGAGCGGACCAACAAACGATTTTCAGTGTATTTCCACAGTCTAGAGGTACCTAGCCTTTAGGCCTGTCAGATGTGTTCGTTCGCGTTCGAAGTCTTCACGGCTTTCGAGCGTAATCATTTTATCTATTCAACGAGCCTAGCCGTCAGCCTTCGGGATTTGGCAAACGCTCGTACGTGCGAGGTCTTTAGCGAGATACTGCAAAGTGATGATATCCGAAAAATGGCCAAGTCTGGAGCGGTAATTTTAAATGAAATACGCACTGGAGTTTTTGAGGTCTTAGAAGCAGTTTTCTTGCTTCGTCACCTCCAGAGACTTCTTTTGTGAGCCCTTCTGGCTGTCCGTTAAAACAGATAGTGCCTGAATCAAGTCATCCCAGCTCCAGATATCAGAGGTCAAAGTGGGGTACTTGGATGAAAGTTCGACTTTCGTCAAAATGACACCAGTGCAACTAAGAGCCAGGGGCGCTTTTACTTTTGAGGCCCTTAACACGTACCAAAGGCCAGCCGCTGATTTAATATCTCCACCACGCTAGTTGAGCTTCGCTGTTCGGCTTCACAAGGTGCACCATCTGAAATACAGCAGCCGTCAGCGGGTCGATGGCAAATTGAAATTTGCTGTCTGGAACCCGTAAAAGCAATTTAATCAGGGGCGCCTAATTTTTCAAGGGGTTAAACGATGGATTTTGCAGTAGTGTCTCCCAGCAGACATTTCTTCCTTGTTTAGTAGGCTTTCCGATGAATTCTTCAAATCAGTCTCAGCATCACCCGGTCATCCGGAAATCAGTGTCGAAGTTGGCCAGTCGTAACAGTGCTATCAGCTATAAAATAGGGAGTTAATAAAAAGTGAAATAACTTGAGCAAATGGACGCCTATGAGCTCAAGAGATGACTTTTCGGAATCGGTGAAGCCCGACGGTGAATCCTAAGACTTCAACAAAATTGTCAACTGAAGTTCAGAATATTTGCAATTTTAGCATAGGATGGCGATTTTCTATTTTTGGCGCCTTTTGCTATTTGCATGATAATAAATATTTTATTATATTTATTTAAATTCGAACTTCCAATCAGTGGCAGTGGAACTGAAAGGCAACCAATCAGAGATCTTCTATTCTTGTCAGAGTTTTGAATTCTTGCAGTTACCAATTGGTGCGAATTTCTTCTTATTTAAACATGGCGCCATCTTCATTATTATTCACAAAGCTAAAGAGAAATTCGTTTTTCTTAAGAGAAATTCATATTTTTCAAGCAAAATTCGTTTTTCTTCAAGGCAAAGGCGTATTTTCAAGCAAAATTCATTTTTCTTCATTCACAAGGCGTATTTTCAAGGGAGATTCGTATTTTTCAAGGCAATTCATATCTTCAAAGTCAAAATTCGTTTTTCTTCAACCAAAAGGCGAATTTTAGCAAACCAAAGGAAAATTCTTCATCAACAATCATTAGCGAAGACATCAAAACATTTTATTTGCAGGTACAAGTCAGAATTATCAGCAGACTTCAGACAAGATGGCGATTTTAGCAGAAGCAGAGCACTAAAAACTTCTTTCTTCTGTCTTGAATTCTTCTATTTCTCGTCTTAAATTCTTTCGCATGTTCCTGAAATTGGCAAATTTGACAAGTCTCAACATCTGGATCATTTTCATATAGCTTCCTCGAATTAAAATCGTGCGTTTGATTTTTCAGGAATTTTTAACTTCAGAACATTCGTTCTTGAGTTTCTAATTTTCTCAACCGAAAAGTCTTTGCATGGTTTCCAGTAGAAGTCGATTTCGCGAACTGACATTCTCGGGTTGTCTTAGAATCTTCTTCGACAAACCCATATCTCAGATTTTCTAAAATAACTTCTTCGAAAGGCTATTTTTAGCCTCACCGTGGTATTTTAGCTTTCCAGAATCTTGTCGTAACATAGTCAAGTTCACATACCAATAGGGCGAAGTTTTTAGAGTACAGCATTAATAATGTATCGACTCAAGACCAAATCGGGTCTTAATTCATGATTTCGATGAAAAGCTAAGACCACTTGTGTCAAGCCACGTAAGAGATAATGGCCATCACCGCCATACGGAGCCAAAGTTGCCGCTAGTGAAATGCCAGGGTTGAGTGTGCAAAGATTTCCAAGATTGCTCGGGTTGCTTACATTCAGATGCTGATGTAGCAATGTTCTGGCTGCGGGGTTGATTGCTCGAGATCACGCACCAAGATTCTCATTTCCACCTCTCGATAGACATTACAATGAGTTAACTTTGGTGGTTAAATCTTCGTTAACCGACCGGGTTCCCACCCCGCATATCTATTTTGAGATTCACCTTGTTTACTTGGAGTTACATTTAGGGTTTTTCGTTAACTGATGGTAGTCTTCCAGTTAACTTGCTTTCAATAAGGACGTGCATGCTCACACAATTGTCCATTTTAGATTAGATGTTTCGGTTAACTGATGGTAGTTTTCCAGTTGACTGTATAGTTTACTTCATTAGGCTTAGCAGCTAAACTTGCATGCATTGCAAGAACTGTAGATGACTCAAGGTGATTTTAGGGTTCCCTACACCTTGATGTATATAAATAAGAGCTTTTGCTCATTTGTAAATAACTTTTGTTTGAGAGAGAAATATATGCTGCACCTACCTTGCCCTCAATATTGCTCTTTTGGTATTTGTTCATGTGTCTTCGCTATTACAATTAATTGTTATACCACATAGGGTTTCATGCAATTGCAATGGTGAATTCTTTCTGTTTTGTACAACTTTACCATTATGATCAATTGTTATGCCACATAGGGTTTCAAGAGGTTATGATGATAAATCTGTTTTGTGTATCTTTACCATTGTGATCAATTGTTATGCCACATAGGGTTTCAAGAGATTGCGATGATAAATCTGTTTTGTGAACCTTTTATCATTATGATCAAGTGTTATGCCACATAGGGTTTCATGAGATTGTGATGATAAATCTGTTTTGTAAGTCTTTACTATTTTGATCAAGTGTTATGCCACATAGGGTTTCATAAGATTGTCATGGTAAATTCTTAAATCTGTTTTGTGCCCAATAAACTTGTCTAGATTGAGCTGATAGATGCGCCACCTTTCCTTCAAGTAGAGTAATCTAAACTCAAGTGATCAACAAGGCCTCCTCGATAGTCGGGTAACCTCGCTCCATTTCATGCTCTATTTCTGAGGAAATTGATAGATTTAAAAGTAGATAGCTTAGTTGTAGTTAATGATCTACGAAACCAGAAAATCCTTAGCTGCAACATTCTTGGTTTTCTTAACCTTGTGCCTCTTCCAGCTGAGAACAAAAAGATAGGACTTAGATTACTTTTCTTTTTCATGCATTCCAGCACAAAGAGGGAGCTTCCCCTCCTAATTTGAAGAGCACTCATTGCGTAGTGTACATAGTTGTCCATACAAACCTGCACTCCAGAGGTGTTAGATTTTACGCCAACACTTGCAAAATTATGTGTATATATATATATATGTATATATGCACAGGAATGCAAATTCTTGTGTATATATATATATATGATTTCATAGCTTCTCTCTCACAAATTTTTCTGTTCAAAAGAATAGCAAATGAGGGCAGTTTTATGAAATGCAGATTTGCAACAGATTATAACCCTGTTCTGGAAGAAAGCAATTGGGTATTTTCTCAATAATGCAACAAATGAGTAGAAGGTTTTTACCCAAATTTAAAAATATAACTGGAAGACATTTATCAGATATTTGTAATCATTTTCATAAAATGATGCATACAATTTCTCCAATTTCCTATTGAAATTCAAACTGGTTTAGAAGCAAAGAATGGAAAAACCTGGCAGAATACTCCAGTTGCAGATGTCCAGAATTACCTTCTGTCTCTTTCTTCCTGAGCCCTAGTTCTGTTCTGAATAATGTTCTCTTCTCTCCCCTTAAAGCTTTATTCCTTCTTCCGAGAGTCATGCAGACCATTTCAAAATGACAGATGTATATTTTTCTTGGAAAATTTTACATGCAAAATAAAGAGGTAGCCACTTGCCGAGAGCATTGTTGGTTTTAAGGAGAATTTCCCAAAGCCCAAAGTTTCTCGGGACTGTTCGTTTTTCCTTCTCCAAATTTTGGACTTAGGTTTTAACATATGCAAATAAAATTATTTCCACTTTATCATATGCAAACATAAAATATTTCCACTTTATTTTAATTTCCTAATTAGATAAAATTTAATAAACAGATTTTCTATTATTGCACAGAAAGTGGAATATACTAAATAAAATAAATCATAATCTTTTCACAACTTTAATTGATAATTAATTTTTATTTTATTTTATTTTATTTTATTTTATTTTTTTTATGTTATTATTTTTACCATTTACTTATTCAAATCATTTATTACCTATTTGTAAGCAATTCAAAACAATCATATTGAAACAGACATTGCCTAAATGCAACTATATGATTTTTAGGTGCTGTGTGTGCGATCGAGAGTTCCTCCTCTTTTACCCTATCGGGAAGCTAGCCTTCTTTTCCTCAATCACACTCTTGGTCTTCGACCACCTGCAACTCAAATGCACTCAGGCGTGCAACAACGAAATTGTATTAGTAACCGATATAGAAATATAAATCAAAGCAATAATTAAATCAATACTTCTATTTTGTTCTATCTTGTATATTTAAAAATAAAATGCGTTCATGATTCCAAAAGCAATTTTTTTTTTTTTTTACATTTCCATACACCAAAGCATTGTATTATATCATATTACGCACCATCATTCATATAATAAATCCCACAAAGTCATGGTCAAAACAGCATCAAAGTCTGAGACGTGACATACATGCAGTTTTCCTAAGAGGTGTTGATAAGCTAGCTTTGTCATTTGCATGTCATTTTACACAATATGCCAAAAAGTTATTGATAAGGCTAGCTTTGCCACCTGCATATTCTAGTCGGCTTGCCGCCATACCATTGTAATTACATTCATCTAGATTAGTTGTGTTGTTGGAGGCATCATATGCTCTCACCTTGCCCACTCCTAGATTCGGGTGATTAGAAAGTGTTGAAGACATTGCATTGCATCTTTATTGCAAAAACTAAAAAAAAAGTATGGTGGATTGTTACAAGGCATCTTGTGAAGTCTTCTAGTAGACTCATCTTCTATAATATTGCTTCATAGGTTACAATGACTCTAGAGATTCCAAAAGAGAGATTCATGATGATCGTTGATGAAGGTTCAACAATGGTGTAGAAATCCGATGTCAAATTTGCTCAATTTTGGCCTCATGACATTAGGAAACCAAATGAAAAATTTATCAAAAACTACATGGAATACCAAAATGAATACTACAAAATCCATAATTATGATAAAATTGTTGATGTTGGTTCTAATCTTGAAGTCAAAAAACAGAAATTGGATAACATTGACAGCATAGATTCTATCTCTCCATTTGTAGGCACTTTTGAATGTGATGACTACAAAGAAAGAAGCAATTAGAAGTGTTGCTGGGAGTAAAATACATGGATTACTATATTGTTGTTTGACTATGTTTAATTCTTCCAATATATTACTTTATAAATAAGATATTTCTTGCTTTTTGATCATACAATGTTGAACTAATATGTCAGTTGAGGTGTGATAGTGGATTGTTGTCCTTTTTGTGATTGATGGGATTGTAATTTTGTATCTTTCCCCTTGTGGGGCTGATGCAGTTTATTTGACAGATCCATATTGTAACCTATTTTTAGATTTGGTAATGGATCATCAATTTTTTTTAAAGTAGTTAATACCAAGCTTTCTATTGATATTATTTATCCATTTAGGTTATATTTTTCCATGCAAATCAATTGTTTAGTCCTTGGAGTCATGTATTTTCATTTGTCACAACAATTATTTCTTCAAAATTTTGTGTGCATCAACTTGCAAGTTTTTGCTTTTAACTAGTGGAAAGATGTAATATTCAATGTAATTTGCTTTCATTCTTATTGTAGAACTGCAAAATCTTGCTTGTGAAAAAAGAACTATTTTAGGTCTTGTGCCCATTCCTAAGGCAAAAAAATAGAGTAAAAGTTTATTTCATGTATTTCACTATTGCAAAACCCCAAAGAATATTGTGCATAGTGTTAGTAATTGTATAATTTGTCTATAGCTTAGTGTCTAGGGTTAGTATTAGTTTTCAAGGAGCTTCCCTTTTACAATTTGAAGAAAGGCTTTACTTTGTATACTATTTCAGTTTGAGTTGTCTTGCAAAAGAAAAAACAAAATGCTAGCAAGTATCAGATCTTCTTAATCATCAATGATGATAATTTCTCCTTGTACTACTAGATTATGGGCATTTTGAGACTAAGTAAGAATGTTTGAAAAGATTGTTTAGACATATCACATGTTAAAATTGATTAGAAAATACAATCACATAGGATTAGAAATCCTTTTTTTAAGCATTGGTCATTGTTAGTGGAATTTTATATTATTCCAGAGTATGATGTTGCAATTAAGGATTTCTATTTACATTTTTGCAGGTCCTAATGCCTATAAGTGTCTCTGAGAAGAAAAAGGACAAAAGAAATCAACCAATGTTCATAGCAGAACCTATTAGAGCATCAAATTCTTTTGTTGGAACAGAGGAATATATCGCACCGGTATGGTTTGATTCTCATCAATCCTTTTGTTGGGCTCTTTCTTGACTTACCATTTTAAAAAAAATTCCATCCCCACTAATTTTTAATTTTTAATTAGAATCTGTTGGTATAATTCTTGCTTGAATTTAACCATTGTAACAACCACCCCTGATTTTTTTTGGTTTGTTTACTGAGTATGAAGTTGATTGCAGATTTGTGCTTGTTTCAAGTCCCATTCAACATGTTATGGCATTCATTGTAAACATTGCATAGAAAGGAAATGAACATGGATTTGCATAAGGAAATGAACATCGATTTGCATCATATCACATTGGACCATTACAAATCATTTTTACATATAATAGTAATTGAAATCAGACTTAAATAAATACATATCAGACCTAATTACAGTCACATAAAGTCCATTTCTTTGTCATACATTGAGCAGAAAATGCATACAACTCCTCATGGAAGACACCAAATGCATAAACTATCAAACTCCAGCACTCTCCTTCACATTGACCAACATTCAACTGAAAAATGACACTATTAACACACTGTTGCAGACCTCTGAAAATTGCTGTTTTGAGAAGAAAGTATGAAAGTCCAGACTCCTAAAATGGTACAGTTCCCTAGGAGGGGCGATCAGCTCCAATAAATCAAATCTCCACCAAAAACTACAAGTGAATACTCTAAATGAGGCGCCCAGCAAAGAGGAGTCTATAATCAATGCCCAAAACAAAATTCCAACCACAAATGGAGTTATGAACAGATAAGTGCTTCCAGCCACTATGAAAAAGTATTTTTTCCAGAACTTAGAAAAGTATATCAGACCTCTGATAAAAGCATTAAACAGCTCCAAACACACTCCAAAAGGTGCAAATCATTCAATAAACCAGAAAATTTCAATCCTATATCAAAATACTGAAAATATCTTCATTCTAATTCCACCAAATTGTTGAAGAACATGAACTATGTGAAAGCAAAGGTGATCCCTGAGGTAGAATCACTCCAACCGGCTAGGGTGGGTATCTCACCATTGAAACCAGCAACTAGAGATGAGGATTTTTGTCCTCAACCAGCAGAAAATGGAAACTTGGACACAACCAGCAACATCACGTTATGTTGCAAAAGTAGAGATATCCAAATGAGAGCCCAAAAGGTGAATATATAGAGATGAGGAGGAATTAGGGAAACATTTTCAAATTTCACTTTCCCTCCAAGATGATACGCCCCCCTCACCAATCTCTTTGATTTATTTTTAATTCTTTCCTTATGTCTCCCCCAAACTTGGCGCCTGACTTTTGGTGGCAAATATTTAGCTTTTAAAAACAACTTGAGTCACCTTTTTGCTAGGCATGAATCAAGGGGGTCCTTTTATGAACACATGACCCTCACTTAAGTTATAAAGTAACTTTATAATAGAACTTAAGTGACGAAAATATAAATATTAATTTAATCACCCTTAGAACTCACCAATGCCAAAACAGGAAATATTGCACTACTAGAGAAATAGAGGCCGAGACCAACTGCTAAAAATAACACTTACTAAAAATAGCAACTGCTAAAAATAGTAAGTGTGCCCAAACACCAAACTAGCACAATCTAAGATACATTGAAACTTAATAAAAATAGTAAGTGCTAAAAATAGCCACTACTAGAAAGGTAACCCTTGCCAAAAAAATCTAAAAATCACCACAAAGCCCAACACAAGTCCTGAGTCCCCTAACCAACTCCACTTAGCCTACGAGAACTTGGAATAGGCTAATGGAAAGCTCATACCAATCAAGTGCAAGAAGGAGACATTATAGTCCTCCCTCCCAAAGATTGTTTGTCCTCAAGTAATTGCAACTTTGGATGTTGTAATATCCACCCACTCTCCTATTGTGACCTTTTCACACATCGCCCCATCCAAAATGGGGACCCCTAATTTTTGCTCCATTCTGGTCTTTTGGGCTTTGGTTTTCTCTCTCTCTCTCTTTCTGTCTCTTTTCTGGTTACCTTCCTTCCAGGGACGTTCCCGTCTGCGAGCTTAAACGTAAAATTTGGCCAAGTCTGAAAATTAGGGTTTCCATCTTTCTGGTCAGTCTAAGGTCAAAAGAAGTGAATAAATTGAAAACAGAGCTTGACATTGATGTTAGTATGCTTCTTGCAAGTTTCCACTGAAGTTTCATCAGATTCCAACAACTTACTATTTTTAGTAAGTGTGCAATTCAGAGCATTTCCTCAGCATTTTTGAAGTTTCAATAGTCACACTGCATCCAAAGCACATCAAGCTGTTCACTGGCAAAATTTGAGTTAAAACAAACAACTTGCTATTTTTAGCAGTTCAGCTTCCGAAGCAAATTTCAGGGTCCATATGCGAAGTTTTTCAGTGCATGTCTGAGGATTCCTTCTAGGTTTTTTGAGACCTTCGCGATGGTGTAACATGCAAAGTGAGATAACAACTTTCAGAGTTCAGCCTTCAGAGGCTATTTTTAGGGTTTGCATGTCAGGGTTTCCTTTGCATGTCTGCATATTCTTTATGGGTTTTTTGAGAGCTACGCAGTGATGTGACATGCAAACAGAGATAATCACTCATTCAGGAACTTGCCATTTTTTGCATATGCATTCTGGCAGCCGCTTCCCAGCACTTTAGAATCACGAACTGATCGCAATGCAATAGAAACGAAGACAAACAGAGGTCATTTGATATGCATGCAAGATGAATTAGGGTTTCCAGCTTCGGGACCCAAAAGGAGGGGTAAAAGGTCAGAATTTTCGAAAACCGGTGTATACCACCGCGATCAACATCTTTCGAGTTGTTCACTGGTAAAATTTGAAGGCAAATGGAGCACTTACTATTTATAGTAAGTCATTTCAGAAACGGGCTAAAAATAGCAAGCCAGCAGCAGGCGCCGATGTCGGCAGGCAGGTCACGTGGTGAGGAGCACATCATTCGAATTTCAAATCAAACGGAGTTGCAGAGATTCAAAAATCAAGCACTTACTATTTTTAGCAGGCCTGCATAGAAGAATTAGGGTTTCCTAAAATCAAGGGCGAAACACGACGGCCAGGCAGAAGCAACATCCAGTCACGATCAATACCCTTTAGGCAATCGGCATGCAAAATTTGAAGACATTCTGAGCAATTGCTATTTTTAGTAAGTTGCTAAAAATAGCAGGTGCAGGCAGGCATCAAGCCCCGATAGTTCAATCACATCCCGAGATTCAACACAAAGCAAAATCAGGCTCTTCAGAGTCAAAAGTCAATCCAAAGCACAAAATCTGGGGAACTTTCTAAAAATAGAAAGTTGGGGCAAGCTAGGGTTAGCATGAACGAATCACTCTAAATTTGACAAATGGCATAAAATTCACTGAAATTGATAAATTTTCAAGTTCAGCCAGTGAAAAACGCCTTTAAAAGCTAAAGGTTGATGAAAATTTTCTAAGCACCCTGAATGCACCTTGAGGTTGAAGAGGTCTTGAAAATTTCTAAGTCCTTCAAATTTGAAGCCTCAGGGGTCCTGTTGTGACCTTTTTCACACATCGCCCCATTGCAAATGGGGACCCCCTAATTTTGGCTTTGCTTTTCGGTCGTTTTGTTGTTGTCTCTCTTTTCTACTGTCCGCCTTTTCGGGGACGTGCCAACCAGTCAGTTTAAACGTGAAATTGGCCAGGTTTGAAAATTAGGGTTTCCATCTTTCTGGTCAGTCCAAGGTTGAGTGAAGTGAATAAATTGAAAATTGAGACTAACACTGTTGTCAGTGTGTTTCTAGTAGGCTCTCAGCTAAATTTCATCAGATTCTGAGTACTTACTATTTTTAGTAAGTATGCAATTCGGGGTATTCTCTCAGCATTCTTGAAATTCCGACAATCACGCCACATCCAAAACCATCAAGTTGCTCACTGGAAAAATTTGAACGAAAACAGACAACTTTCTATTTTTAGCAGTTCAGCTTCCGGAGCAGATTTCAGGGCTTAGATGCAGAGTTTTTCAGTGCATGTCTGAGGATTCCTTCTGGGTTTTCGAAGACCTTCGCGACAGTATAACATGCAAAATGAGATGACAACTTTCAGAGTTCAGCCTTCAAAGGCTATTTTTAGGGTTTGCATATCAAGATTTTCTTTGCATGTCTGCATATTCCTTGTGGGTTTTTCAAGAGCTTCGCGATGATATGACATGCAAACAGAGATAATCACTCCTTCAGCAACTTGCTATTCTTAGCAGATACATTCCGGCGGCCGCCTCCCAGCACTTCAAAATCACGAACTGATCGCAATGCAACAGAAACGAGGACAAACTAAGGTCATTTGATACACATGCAAGACCAATTAGGGTTTCTAGCTTCGGGATCCAAAAAGAGGCGTAAAAAGTTAGAATTTTTGAAAACCGATGTATACCACCGCGATCAGCATCTCTCAAGCTATCTGCTGATAAAATTTGAAGGCAAACGGAGCACTTACTATTTATAGTAAGTCATTTCAGAAACAGGCTAAAAATAGAAAGTCAGCAGCAGGCGCCGACGTCAACGGGCAGGTCACGTGGTGAGGAGCGCGTTATTCGAATTTCAAGTCAAACGGAGCTGTGGAGGTATCGGAAACAAGCAGTTACTATAAATAGCAAGCCACCTCCAGAAATGTGCTATAAATAGCAAGTCAGCGCGAGGCATCAGCAGGTACAGGTCAGGCAAGTGATGAAGACCCTATGGCACGAATTTCAGATCAAACGGAGTTGCAGAGGATGGAAAATCGGACACTTACTATTTTTAGTAGGCCTGTGCAGAAGGATTAGGGTTTCCTAAAATCATGGGCGAAGACAAGACAATCATGCAAAAGCAGCATCCAGCCACGACCACCACATTTCAGGCATTCAGCACGTGAGATTTGAAGACATTCTGAGTAGTTACTATTTTTAGTAAGTTGCTAAAAATAGTAGGTACAGGCAAATATCAGGCATCAGCGGCACAATCACGTCTCGGGGTTCGAAACAAAGCAATATCAAGTTTTCTGGAGTCAAAAGTCAATCCAAAGCACAAAATTTGAAGAATTTTCTAAAAATAGAAAGTTAGGGCAAGCCAGGGTCAAGGAGAGAGCCTGAAAATATACCAAGGCATGGAGATTTGAAGTAGATGCTCTTAAATGCACCCTTGCCTTGAGAGATTGAGTTGAAAATTTTTCTAAGTTTCTAAAACTCAAAGCTCACCCCTCCAGATGCACCTTGAAGAAGAGAGGGTAAAATTTTCCTAAGTGTTGATAAAATGGAAGCTCACATGCTAAAATGCGTCTTAGCTTGGAGAGGGAAGCTGGAAATGTTACTAAGTGTTGAAAATTTGAAGCTATCCCCCCAAAATGCGCCTAGCTTTGAGGAGATGCTTGGAAATTTTTCTAAGCGGTTAAAACTGGAAGCTCCATGGGTAAATTGCGCCCTTGACTTGGAGGAAGCTATGAAGAAATTTTTCTAAGTGTAAAAGTTGGAAGCTCAAGCCCCCATTTGCGCCTAAGGAGAAGAAGGCACTTAAGAATTTTCTAAGTGTTTCAAATTTGAAGTAGAGAGGGTCAAATGCGCCCTGGCTCTGAGGTGACTCCAGCAAAGTTTCTCTAAGTGTTGCAAAATGAAAGATTGACCTCTCATATGTGCCCTTGCCAAATGGAAGTCAGATGAAAGATTCTAAGTCTGGAAAATGGAAGTAGGAGGTCCCATATGCGCCCTTGAAGTGAGAAGAAGTTGGAAATTTACTAAGTATGTCAAAATTCGAAGCATGACCACTTATTTGCGCCTTAGGCTAGAGAAGTAAGTTTAAAAATGTCTAAGTGTTTCAAATTGAAACCTCACCCCTCCAAATGCGCCATCATGGAAGAAGTGGTTGAAAATATTCTAAGTGCTTAAAAATGAAAGCACAAGGGGGTTATTTGCGCCCTAAGGAACAAGATGCATGAAAAATTTTCTAAGTATTGGTGAATGGTAGGAGGACCCCCCCTGGATGCGCCTGACTTGTGTGAGTTAGTGAAAACTTTTTCTAAGTGCTTAAAATGAAAGCTCTACCCTCCATATGCGCCCTACCTTGAAGAGAAATTCTTGAAGAATTTTCTAAGTAACAAAATAGAAGCACTACCCATGAATTGCGCCCTAGATGAGAAGGAACCAGAAATATTTTCTAAGTGTTTGCAAGTGGCAGGACAAAAGCTTAAATGCGCCCAAGCTAGAGATGAAATGATAAAATACTTTTCTAAGTATAAATATTTAAATTCCACCTCTCGAAGAAGATACTCCCAAGTCTAATGGAGGGGATGAAATTTGCTTAGGCATGGATGAATTGGCAGTGGATGGGTCAGAAAGTGTTAGCTTCATGAGGTTGATAAAAAATTTCAAGTCAGAGCAAAGAAATACGCTCAAGGGTGAAGAAATGAAATAAATTTGATGAGAAATTATTTTTCTAAGGTTCAAAATTCAGAAAATTAAATGAACCCGTTCGTTGTGTACCCATGAATTCGACACGTTTTGAAGAAAATTTTCTTCTAGGTACTGGACATTTGTGATGAGGAATGGATTTCGAAGTCTCCCACAGTTCGTTGGGGCCTTCAACATGAAAAATTTGATCGGCGCCTGAACAATGAATTTTCCTAAGGGAAAATTTAAAAATTTTCTAGGGCAAGGGATAAAATGTGTTAAAAATGCCTTGGCGGATGAATTTGAAAATGATCACCTAGACGATTTTTGATCGAGTCCCTGATGAAAGCATTTTTCTCAAGCCTGAGTTCGATGAAATATCAGAGTGAAGTGCGCCGAGCAGAATGCAAGATAGGTTGGAAATTTGGCTAAGGCATGAAGAATTTGAATGCAAAGTTGGCTAAGAAAAACGTTGAACCCTTGGAGATCAAAACATGAAAATCCTGGCAAGTAAGTTGAGTTTATATTATGAAGTGTTCTGATGCTCTTCTTTTATTTGTTTTGCAGGAGGAACGTCGAGACCAAACGGCGATGACTTAGGAAGATGAAGCAAGTACTCCACAGATGACATTTCAACCTTGAAGGAAGAAAAGTTGCAAGAAAATGGCTAAGTGTTGAGACTTAGTGACAGAGAAGAGATGTTTTCAAAACTCGGGATGGATAAAAGAATGGAAGCTCGAGCAAAGTTGAAGAACGACGTCAAGAAGAAGATCAAAAACAATGTGAACGCGTTTCCAGACGGGAATCTTTTGGATGATGGACATTAATGGCTCATTTATTACCCCACTCTCCTTTGTGGCGGTTTTTAGGGTGAATCTTGTTTAGGGCTGAAGTGGCACAATCTGGGCCATCCAATCGATTGTAATCTAAGCCATCCGTTGGACTTGGCCAGCTATATAAAGGGGGAGTCCCCCCTCATTTGTACCTTCAGTAGAGCTTAGAATGAGACAGTAGAGTTAGACAGTAGACATAGAGTAGAGGGACAACTTAGAAGTAGCATAGCGTAGATTGATAGAGTAGTTTGAAGAAGAAGGAAATTTTTTCCTTTAAAACTTTGTAAGAAATTGTTGTGAACACTCTCCCAATAAAAAGAATTTTCATTGATGGTGAATTTCGTCTTTTGTTGTGAGTAGCTAGCAAGGTTTCTTTGTCCTTCTACTTCAAGTAGGATTTTAGAGTAAAGTAGAATAAATTTCACTTCATGCAAGCAGTAGATAGTAGTTGTGGAATGTGGTCTTCAATTTGAGCAAACTCCGTCTATCCATACCACTAGTGCGTTCGCTGATGGCGAATGTGCCTTGTGTGGTCAACTGGAATATCGCGTACTTAACTTCGATCATGATTTGTATGTTTGTATGCATCGTTGTGATGGTATTTTCATGCTAAGTTGTGATCTGAACACTTTGAGCTACTCCTTTGAAGATTGCACCAGTTCTGTGGAAGCTATCCGAAGCGAGGCAAAGCAGAGCCTGGTTGAAGCTTGTGAGAATTGATCGCCATGTCCCACGTCTTAGAATAGATTTAGACTCTCTAAACCTTGCAGCCACTTTAAATTCAGTACTTTCTGGTTAGAATAGGAAACCCGTGCTTCATTGATAAATCTGTCGAATTGTGAAAACCTCTTCCTCTGCTGCCGAACAATTCAATAAGTCCCCTTGAAATACCAGCAAATCACATCGAGCCAACTGAGACTATTCGCATTGAAGGAACCTTGGAGTTGAATGCACGAACTCTCGTGCAATCTTAGCGTGCTGGATACTTTGATCAAGAGAGGATAGGGTAGCCGTTGGCGACTTTATTCTGCGTTGGTGTGGTCACGAAAAACACATCAACAGGTCCAAATGCACCCAGCTAGATGAGAGGCTTGAAAAATCTTCTAAGTGCTACAAATTGGAGGCTCCCATGGTGAAATGTGCCCTTGAACTTGAAGCTAGTTGAAAATCTTCTAAGTGTTGCAAAGTTGGATGAGGACCCCTCCAAATGCGCCTTGCTTTGCATGAGGAGCTTGAAAATATTCTAAGTATAAGAAATTTGAAGTACCACCTCCCAAGTGCGCCCAAGCTGCTGGAGGAGTGAAGATTCTACCAAGGCATGAAAATTGAATGCATGAGGGTCTAAATGCGCCCAAGGTAAAGAGGGGCCTCTAAATTTTCTAAGTGTTAGAAAAGTGAAAGCTTTCCCATGAGAATGCGCCCAAAGTGAAAGGTGATGCTTGAAAATTTACTAAGTCCTTAAGATTTGAAGCATGACCTCTCATATGCGCCCTTAACTGGTGGAGGAGTTGGAAAACTTACTAAGTATTCAAAATTTTAAAAAAATTCTAAGGCATAAAGTTTGTCCACCTGCCACCCCTAAATGCTCCCTCTTCAAAAGGTCAAGGTGAAAGTGTTAAAAAAATTTAAAAGTCAAAATGTTCATCCCTCACCATGCCTAAAATGCGCCCAGCTCAAGGTAGTAGCAAAATGCTAGAAAATTTTCTAAGTATGAAACTCGTCCTCCTCTTGTGGCTAAATGCGCCCATGTCTAGCAAGCCAAAAAGTTTATCCTCCACACATAGCTAAATGCGCCCTCAAGGTGGTGACATGCAAAGTATTTTCTAAGTTGAAGTTTCATTCTCCCTCAAGTATGATATGCGCCCAAGCAAAGGCATGTAAGGACAAAAATGAAGAATCTCAAGAGTCACAAGTCAAAGGCGTTTGAGTGAGCTTTATCCTTCACATCATGCTAAATGCACCCATGCTACAAAGGAGTCAACAAGGTCAAAGTTGGGCATTGGAAAAGGCTTTATTCTCCTCTCCCTCTCAAATGCGCCCATGCAAAGTCAAAAAGTCAAGGGTGTCTGAATGTGTTTCATCCTTCACCATGTGCTAAATGCGCCCAAGATAGACAAGAGTGGCATTGAATATTTTATCCTTCATAAAGTGTGATATGCGCCCAAGTTGAAGTAAGTAAAAGGTGAATAAAGAGTGTGAGGGTAAAATTAAAAGATTAATGTTGCCTAGGCGTTGGAAGTAAAGTCTCATTGCAGGTGTGAAATGCGCCTAAGGTAAGGTGAATGGGAGTTGACAAGTGAAGGCGTTGGAGGTTTTTTTTCTCCCATATATGCTAATTGCGCCCAAAGTTCATGATGTTAAAAGATAAAATAACTAAGGCGTTGGAAATTGCCATGTGATAAATAAAATATGTTGGGCGTTGGAATTAAATATCCTCCATGATATGTGCTTTCAAAAGGAAATTTCCTAAGTGAAGTTGATGAAATTTTCCTCACAGGCAAAATGAATGAAGTTGAATAAAATTCCTAAGGCAAAATCCAAAAATGCTAAATGATTTAAAAATTTTCTAAGGCGCAAAAATATTTTCTTCCTTAGGAAAATCACGCCTGGACTTGGAAGTATGAAATTTTCCTGAAGCACGAATGAAGTTGCCAGTGGAAAAGTCAGTGAGTGCCTGCTTTGCGAGGTCGATAAAATATTTTCGAGTTAGAGCAACTAGAAATACTCACAGGGCTGAAAATGGAAATAAACCTTAGAAAAAAATTATTTTTTCTAAGGTTCAAAATTCAAAAATTAAATGAACCCGTTCGTTGTATACCCATGAATTCTACACGTTCTGAAGAAAATTCTCTTCTGGGTATTGAAGACCTTCGACAAGGGGTGGATTTCAAGGTCCCTTGCACTTTGCCAAGGCGTTTAAGATAGAGAATTTGATCAGCACTTGAACAATGAATTTTCCTAAGGGAAAATTTAAAAATTTTCTAAGGCAAGGGATAAAATGTGTTAAAAATGCCTTGGCAGATGAATTTGAAAATGATCGCCTAGATAATGTTGACCAAATTCCTGATGAATGCATTTTTTCTCGAGTCTGAGTTGGATGAAATATCAGAGTGAAGTATGCCCAGGAAAAATGCAAAATGGGTTGGAAATTTGGCTAAGGCATGAAGAATTTGAGGATGAAGTTTGTTAGAAGAAAACGATGAACCCTTGGAGATCAAAGCGTGAAAATCAAGTAAGCAAGCTGAGTTTTTTTTCTATGAAGTGTTCTAATACCCTTCTCCTTGCTTATTTTTGCAGGAGGAACATCGAGACTAAGCGGTGATGACTTAAAGCGATGAAGAAAGTAATCCAAGATGACATTTCAACCTCGAAGGAAGAAAAGTTGCAAAATGGCTAAGTGTTGAGACTAAGTGACAGAGAAGAAATGTTTTCAAAACTCAAGATGGAGAAAAGAATGGAAGCTCGAGCAAAGTTGAAGAACAACATCAAGAAGAAAATCAAGAACAGTGTGAACGCGTTTCAAGGCTGGAATCTTCTAGAAGGATGATGGACATTGATGGCTCATTTATTACCCCACCCCTCTTGGTGGCGGTTTTTAGGGTGAATCTTGTTTAGGGCTGAGGTGGCATGATCTGGGCCATCCAACCGATTGTAATCTGAGGCATCTGTTGGATTGGGCTATCTATAAAAGGGGGAGTCCCCCTCATTTGTAATTCATCAAAATTAGAATTAGAATTAGATAGTAGAGTTGGAGACATTTTGTTAGAGGGCTAGCTTGATAGTTTAGCTTAGTGTGGAAAAGAAGGAAAGTTTTCCTTTGAAAACTTTTGTAAGAGATTGTTGTGTAAAACTTTCATAATAGAAGACCTTTTCATTGATGGTGAAATCTGTCTTGGTTATGGATAGCTAGCAAGGTTTCTTCAGCCTTCAGCTCCAAGTAGCGTAAAGTAGCATAAAGTAGTGCAGTTTTCATTTCATGCAAGTAGTTTATTGTGGATTTGTGGTGTTTGATCGAAGTAGCTTCTCTCTATCCATACCACTAGCAACTTGCTGATGGTGAGTTTGCCTTGCGTGGTCAACTGGAAATCATTTCAAAATTAACTTCGATTGTGGTTTGTATTCTTGTATGCATCGTTGTGATGCTACATGTATGTTGAATTATAATCTGAATATTCTTCGTTACTCCTTTGAAGATTGCACCAATTTTGCTGAAGCTGTCCGATGCGAGGCTAGGTAAAATCCGGTTGAAGTCTGCTGAAGTCGAACTCCACATATCTTGCATTTAGATAGAACATAAACTTCTTAGGCCCTACACTCATTCAATTTCAGTTCATTTCTAGTTAGGATTAGGAAACTTGTGCTCACTTGCCAAATCATTCAAATTACATGAAAGCCCTTAATCCACTATCTGCTGTCAACTGTCAAACAATTGTGTAAGTCCCCTTGAAATACCAGCAAAATCACATCAAGCCAACTGAGACTATTCGCATTAAAGGAACCTTGGAGTTAAATGTATGATCTATCTCGCTATCTTAGCATGCAGGAAACTTTGTTCAAGAGAGAATAGGGTAGCCGTTGGCGACTTTATTCTGTGTTGGTGTGGTCACGAAAATCACGTCAACATCTCCCAAGTAGCATCCTCCACTGCAAGTTCTTCCACTTCACTAGATACTCCCTAATCATCCTCTTCTGCAAAGTACGTTCCCTGACATCAGCCTCTAGAACCAATATCAATTTTCCTTCCTCATCCAAAGGAGGCAACTCTAAAGAAGGAACCACATTCTAACCAAGTGCTTTTTTAAGGTGAGACACATGGAAGACATTGTGCATAGGTAGTTCAAGCTCATAAGCCACCTCACCGATCCTCTTGGTGACTCTAAACGACCCATAGAAGTGGGGCTTAAGTTTCTTTGACCCCCTCCTCTTGAGAGTGGACTACCCATAAGGTTGCAATCTCAAGTAAACCATGTATCCTACCTCAAAAGCCCGCTCAATGTGAAGTTGATCAACATATAGCTTTTGTTGATTTTGTGCATGCTATATATTATCCCTCAAAGATCTCATCACATCCTGACTCTCCTAAAGAAGATCTCTGGCTCTAGGCACCCTGCAATCTCCAAAAAGTAAATCAATGAAGCTAGCAGCTTCATAGCCATACAACACCATAAATGGAGACATCTTGATGGACATATGAAAGGTAGAGTTGTAGCAAAACTCTCCCAAATGCAACCACTTAACCCATGTCTTTTGCTTCCCTGAGACATAATTGTGTAGGTAACCTTCCACCCATTTATTGACAACCTCTATTTGCCCATCAATCTAGGGATGATAGTTGGTGCTAGGAGTCAACTTTGTGCCACATAATCTGAAGAACTGCTTCCAAAACAAGCTCATGAACTTGTTGTCCCTGTCACTAATGATGATCTTAGGTGTTCCATGGAGCCTAAAAACCTCTTTGAAGAACAAATATGCCACTTGCACCGCTGTATATCCTACTAATATGCTGAAAAAATGAGCAAACTTGGTCAATCTATTCACCACCACATAGATACAATCCTTCCCCTACACCTTGGGAACCCCTATAATAAAATCCATCAATATGCTTTCCCACTTTTGAGTAGGAATTGGCAAGGGCTGCAATAAACAAGCAGGGTAAGTATGTTCATTCTTATTTTGTTGGAACACCTGGCGTTTATGAACATACTTAAGAATGTCACCTTTCATCCCCTTCCATGAGAATCCTTCTATGTGATAACAAATCTGAAACATTTATTTGAGCCTTATAGCAAAAGCCTTGAGTTCTAATGGGTTCTCCAATGACGCTATAGGCTGTTACCTGTACCCTCCAAACTATGGTGCAAATCAGATTGTATGTAGGCTACAAACAAATTACTCCAGCGACAAATCACCTACAATCTCACCCAAATCAGAATTTTGGTGGCTGAAATGACTGTCATCAATCGTTTCAAAACCAACAATTTGACGATGGTACAATAGCTGCAAAACTGAAGATTCCTCGCACAAATCATCAATGTAGAGGCTTAAAATAGCCATGAAAGGACTGAAAATACTCCATGAGTAGTCACAAACTAAAACGAACTCCATCCCATGACTAAAAATGTAATGACCCACCCTATTTTGCAAGATAATTTTTTTTTCAATTCCAATGTGTTGACGGATTGGCATTTCGTCAAACACTTCACATTGTTTGTAGTTTAGTCACAAGCCCCATTTTGTAAAACATATCGTATGCTATTAGATTGAGTTTTCAGATTGCAAATAACATTATAATAAGAGCTTCATATAGACAACTTCACTTATGGCAAAGGAAGATCATCTAATGCATTGGGAGTGCTCACAACATCAACATTTTTGAGTATAAATGACAGCGGTAAATATGCATAGGAGTGCAGACTTCGTTCTATTTTATGCATAGTTCAATCTAAAAATAATACCACTAAATTGCAAAGTCATGCTCAGGTTCAAACCTGTGCACAAGCATTTCTAGGAAAACGTATTGATAACAAAAAATAATATCAGTAATACAAGGACAGTTAATACATTGAAAAACCAGTTGCTCGTCTCCCTTGGTAAAGGAAACGCTTGTCGGAGCCTCACAACTTGCAACCAGACGTCCCCTATCAGATGTTTCACCAGCACACTGTATGCCCAGGTTGCGCGATTTCCCACTCAGCAAGATGCCTATCAAGGCAGCAACATTCATCTACAAGCATCCACACACCTACTCACAAAGTGCAGTCAAGATTTCGAGTCTTCCCACAATCCAAATCTGCACTTTAATGCCTTGAAAACCTTTGCATCGAGTAAAAAATGTAGAGGATTAGGATACCACAAATAGTTACCAACCCAAACACTTTAAATGTTTTACTGAACATAGATGATGTACGGCTAGCTGGAAAATGGACGGCTTGATCAATGAACTCAACCCCTCAAATAACTTGAATTTAAATGCACAAGAATGTTTGCTCAGTCAATAGGCTAAGTTTGAACAAATTCCCACGACTCAGCAAACCATCTTTTACTCCATCAATAGCTCAAGGGGTATAGCTTGGTTTGTTGTACAGAAGCTTCAAGTTAAATAATGGCCTCTGATCGAGTAGTTTTTAATGTATAAAACTTATTGCTCATCCATATAACAGCCATTGGAAGGAACCCAAAATTATCTTTGATCATCAAAATACAATACCAACATTAATGCATGTACAACACTAGTATGTACAACACCCAACTGGTACAGCTAACACAGGAAATTAAATGAGCAATTAACATTCATTGGTGCTGCTTAAGTCTCATCACCCAGGCCTAGACACAACTTTTAAACACTACCCATAACACTTAACAACTTGAATCACCAACAATAATCAAATATGAAGTGCAATCTCACTCCTTGTACAGTTGGCTTGGTATGGACTCTTGGAAGTACGACTCAAACCAAACATTGAATATGCATTTTCTAACTTATCTCAATATTCAAATATCAATGTCCAACTATGAGGAGAAATAAGAATGACACCCAAAAGCATATCTACATCATTTTTCAACTAACAACTAAAATGTGAGATTCATTGCATCACTTGGTATTGAATAATAAACCCATCCTCAATCTTGCAAGAATAAAAATTGAATATTTTCAAATACGCAAATGAAGCACAAGCATAGACTCTACATGAATCTATCGGCTATCACCCAGAAAGGATCTTTCACCACCGTGGATGATATTCTCCAAGAGAGGTTTCATCCTCTAGAAGTTCGAGATGAACCAAGTTCAATTCTCCAGACCCACACGGGTTTCGAAAAGAGAAAGAGTAATCCAACATAACCAAATGAGCTCTCAAAACCTCCTTTTATTCTTTTCCCGCCAAACTCTCTGGAAGCTAATAATTTAAAATTCTCTTTTTTAATTAAAACACCCTTTTAACTCTGAAAAATGACCTTTTCATTAAAATAATCATATTTTGACATGCAAGGTCCCTGTTTAATGCATCCATGATTTAAAGCATCTCATCTTGGTTCCAACGAGCTATAATACTAAGGCCCATTATAAATATTTTGTCATGTCCCCGAATTGGAGGTATATTAAATTAATTATTTATTAAGTTATTCCAATAAAATATAATATCAAAAGGGATGACTTATTATTTAATTAATTTAATAATAAAGTGATTTAAGTGACTCAAAAATAAAATAATAAAATAATAAAATAATAAAACTCACTTGAGGAATAAAATAATATTCTTATTGAAGCTTCTTGAAAAAGCATTGAGAAATCTATTTAAGAAGTTGTTGGCTAAGCATTTGAAGACGCTTGATTTGGAATTCATTTTCTCATTACCTGTGTGGTAAGAAGCTGAAGCTGAATGCTTAGCTCGCTTGAGGGTTTGAAGACTTTAGAGTGCTGGTTTCGATTGTGAGACACCAATCCTAGCTGGGAGTTTGGGGGAAGATATTTCAGTCTTTCCATTGTGTGCAAATTTTTTTGGCCAAGGGCTAAATTTGGTAGAATCAATTTGAGGAGTTTGATCAGATTTTTGATAGAGATATTTGCAGTTCATTGAAGGACGATTTTGGCATGTGGAAGTGACAAACTAAGGGGGACGATTTTCAGTTTTTCTGGAAGTAAAAATCAGATATCATTCTTGACTGGGGCGCACTCATGCTAGGTGCGATTTTGTCAAAGAAATTCAATAAAAATCAGGCAAGGCTGTGAGGGGGTCTCCATTCATCCTAGAGGCTGGCTGCACCAATTAGAGGAGCATATCTAACACCTTCAAGGAGAATCGAACATTTCTTTGTGGCTGCCATCATCAAAGAAAGACGACTTCCAGGTTCTTTATTTGCATATGTTATTACATCAAAAATTATATTAGTAGAAAAGAGTCATTTGTTGTCATATACAGCCATATAGTTGCTTGCATTTCAGTCATTAGTCTCCATTGTAATCGCTGCCTTGAGACAGCAACTTGCATTGTAAAAGCTCAGTCATTTTTAGAAGATTGCTATAAGGAGTTCGCATCATATGTACTTCATTGTATCTCACTTATATTATCAAATGGAGGTGGATTGAGTTGGTTTGCCACTTGTTTGTCCAAATGTCAATTTTCTTATTTTCATATCAGATCATAATAGTCTGCATACAAAGTGTTTGACAAATTGTCTTACTGCTGTAGATGCATATTTTGCATAAGTAGGTCATATATATGCACTTGAAAAAAATACAAAAAGAATTGCATTTCATCTTTGCTACTTGGGTAGACATCTTAACAATCATTTTTAAGCATCTAAACATCATTGGCATCAAGCAAAGTCAAAACAAAACAAACTGAAAACAATAACCAGCAATGCAAGCAAAGTGTTTGTCAAAATTCCTAAGGGAGAAATTCAGGCTTTTTGGATCAGTTTTGGCACAGCACTTTACATATTTTAATTAATATTTGGCAACCTTAGTAATTTTATTAAAATATAACCATTAATACACTCAATTTGTGGAAAGTGTCGGAATGCATCAAAATTGGAAACTAACTACACAGGAGTGATCCTAATGAAGAATAAAGATGAACGGAGCCAACTAGGTGACTTACTATATATAGATGCTCTCTCCAAGAATCTTGGAGCCCAAACCAAAACCCTGAAATAACAACTGAGAGCATCGTAGAACTCCTCTACACCCTATGAACTCATTGGCAACCTTAGATTATCCCTTTGATCATGCAGACACAAACCTAGAAAAGCATCTCTGACCATAGAGTAAGAGAACCCTAAAATGGGGACATTACAAAAAATATCTACAACAACACTTGTATGAATGCAAATGAAGTAGTGTGGTGGCTGATAATGATGATGATAGCAGCTCTAAGACTGGGAATTATGTGCATGGCTGTCCTAGATATGTTTCTTCTCTTTCACTTGATGGTACTATATTATCACAACTTGTTCCTTTCATGTCATATTCAGGATCCTTTGTACAAATATTTACATTTAAGGTTACTCCACCATGCTCATGTTGCACTATAATATTTATGTGAACCCCTCCTTGAGATCTTGTGGTGCTCCCAAATTTCTTAATACAAAGGATACATCCAACACAATTCTTCCTTAACTCATGATGATAATCTATACTTTATGGCAATCTTGGAAGTGTGTTGGCGTAACAACTAACACCTTTGGAGTGCAAGTTGGTACAGACAGCTATGCACACTACGCAATGAGTGCTCTTCAAATTAGGAGGGGAAGCTCCCTCGTTGTGCTTGACAAAAAAAGCTTGAAAAGTAAACTAAACTATATCCTGTCTTTTTGTCTCAGCTGTAAGAGGCACAAGGTTTAAGAAAAACTCCATACGTTGCAGCTAAGTATTTTCTGGTTTTGCAGGACTTAACTACAACACTCAAAACTAAGTAACTTAACTATCCAATCCCCTCAAGAATTCAGAGCATGAGGAAACGGAGCGGGAATGATTATCTGACGATAAGTCGGGTACAGACTCACAACGTGAAGGCAAAGTGGCACAACTATCTGCTTGTCTGAATAGGCTTATTGGAAACAACAATACACGATAAACTAAGTACAGATTCTCAACTTGAAGGCAAGGTGGCACAACTATCAGCTCAATCTAAATAAGTTTATTATTCACACACATTACACGATAACCAAGTACAGATTCTCAACTTGAAGGCAAGGTGGCACATCTATCAGCTCAATCTGAATGAGTTTATTGAACACAAAACATGAAGGATATCCAACTAGGACAATAAATTGCATAGGCGAGACACTCATACAATCTACTATCAAACTAGCCACTATATCTAACTAAAGCAAGAATTCACCATCATAATTGCATGAAACCCAAGTGGCATAACAATTCATCACAATAGTAAATACTGATGAATAGATACAAAACGAGCAATATTACAAGCAAGGTAGGCACAGCATATATTTCTCTCTCGTGCAAAAGTTCTTGAACAGATACAATAATAGCGATACTATAGGCAAGGTAAGCACAGCATGTATGCTATCACGCAAAAGTTATGTACAAATGAGAAAAAGCTCTTATTTATAGACATCAAAGGTGTAGGGAACCCTAAAATCACCTTGAGTCAACTACAGTCTTGCAATGCATGCAAGATTTATTGCTAAACCCTAATAAAGCAAACTATACAGTTAACTGGAAAGCTACCATCAGTTAACTGATACAAACTAATCTAAATGGACAATGTGCAAGCATGCACGTCCTTATTGAAAGCAAGTTAACTAGAACACTACCATCAGTTAACGTAAACCCTAAATACAACTCCAAGTGAATAAAGCTAATCCCAGAATAGATATGCATGAGATGAGACATCGAGTTAACTTGAAAAGGTAACACCAAGTTTAACTCCTGTGTGTAATGTATATCCTGAGAGGTGGGAACTGAAGTCTACTAGTCGTGATCTCGAGCAGTCAATCCCTTAACGAGATTGTTGACTATATCGGCATCTAAAGGTTGTCACAATTCACTGCTTGTCAGCAACTTGAGCAATCTTGGCAATCTTTGCACACTCAAACTAGCATTTCACTGACTGGTAACTTTGGCGGCTCTATAACTAAAGTGATGGCCACTATTTCTTCTAAGGCTTTATGCTTCTGACGCTTCTCCTTAATGTAAGTGTTTGCCTGACGAAACTGCGAAGTTTGACTGCGCACACTCTGGTTGTGAGAAATGCAAATGAACTTGCTACACATGCAAAATTCCAACGGTATCAACCCTCTAAACCGGCTTTAGAAGACAATCGGCTATACAAGTCATGCAACCATATGGATTTGAGTGACTACACCTATCAACCCTCTGAATGCACTTGATACAAATCGGTCTCAGCTTTTCTGATGAAATCATGAATTAAGACCAATTTGGTCTTGAATTCAATTTGCGTGTACTGCACTCTGAAAAACTCGCCTGTTGACTGTGAACATGGCTATATTCTGACAACTTTTCTGGAAAGCTAAAAATAGCCTATTGAGGCTAAAAATGGCTTATCAAAGGGTAATTTTCACGAAAAATTCTGAGATATGGGTTTTGTCCAGAAAAAGATTCTAAGACAACCCAGAACGTCAGAAATGCGAAAATTTGACTTCTACTCAACCATGCAAAGAATTTTCAGTTGAGAGAATTAGAGCCTCGAGAACTGATGCTCTAGAGCAAATTTTTCCGAAAAATTCTGGCACATGGGTTTTCTCGAGGAAGCTATTCTGAATCAACCCAAATGATTTGTTTTGTCAAAATCTTCCAATTCTTCAAACATGCGAAAAAATTTAAGACGAGAAGTAGAAGAATTTGAGAAGAAGAAAGACGTTTTTTGATGTTATCTTCTGCCAAAATTGCCACTCTGCCTTGAAATTTGCTAATAAATCTGACTTGTACCTGCAAAGAAATTGTTTTGATGTCTTCACCAATGATTGCTAATGAGAAATTCACCCAACTCTAAAAGAAATTCGCCTTTGCTCTGAAGAATTACGAATTTGCTCAAGCTATGTGAATGAAATATGACGCCATGCTTCAATTAATAGAGCAAAATCACACCATAAAAGCATGACTGCAAGAATAGAACCCAGAATTTGAAAAGAGTTGTTTTGATTGGACCCCCTCCAGTTGAACTGATACTGATTTGGAGTCCGGAATAAAATAATAATAAAAATATTCATCATGCGTTTTTGAAATCCTAGCACAAAGAGGCACCAATTTGAGAAAATCGCCATTTAATGCTTTGACACTAAGTTACTGATTCGTTTTTGGATTTGGGTACGGGTACAAGAATCCGGTACGGGATTTGGCAAAAAAAAAATTTGGGGTTGGATACGGCTTGGATACGGCAATACAAAAAACATATAAAAATCAGAAATATATACATATTTGCAGCAGTAATTAAGTTCAGAATACACCACCATATTAATAATAATAGTCTAAGAGACTAAGACTAATAACATAGCAAAAATACATCACCACTTTCATAGTCACTAAGTATTACTCGAATGTCATCATCATGATATAAAATTATAAATTAAAGTTCAAACGTTTACAATCAGCCATTATTGATCATTGATCAATCAGAATCATATGGGTCATCAAACAAACTAGCATCATTAGATGCTACATTTTGTGTAGAACCAAAAATAGCATTAATGGCACTCGCACAAGCACTGCCACTAGCAGTAGCACTCGC
This sequence comes from Sequoia sempervirens, assembly GCA_007258455.2. NCBI lineage: Eukaryota > Viridiplantae > Streptophyta > Pinopsida > Cupressales > Cupressaceae > Sequoia > Sequoia sempervirens. The sequence continues at coordinate 24,016 of VDFB02133543.1, read as the reverse complement.
ACTGACACTACCACTCTCGTAATCAGTAGCTACTTCAGGTTTATAGTCATCATCAATATCAAGTGCTGCTAAGTAACTTGTGGAAGCATCCAAGTCAAGCTGCTCTGGCTCAATATCCCACCTCCTCGTGTCTCCTTCTTTTTAGGAACTTTGCTTGTGTGTAAGGAGGCGCAAGTTTGAATGCACATACACCAAGTCCTCTGCCTTAAATTTCTAATGCAGCCTATTGCGTTTTATTGAGTGGATGAAGGAGTATGTGCTCCAATTCCTCTCAGAAGAAGATGAACTAGCAACCTATTAAGACCAAATTAAATAGTTAAGAGTTACAAAATTTAACTAAACAAAATTTAAAATTAAAATGACAAATATAAAACTTACTTGGGATAAAACTTTTATTGCAATAGGTTGGAGGTGCATGTATTCTTGCCCATGGAAGTACCACCAACTATGAGCATCCACCCTGCACTTGTCTCGAAGAGCATCCATATTTTGATCAACACTACCAGAGCAAGCAAAAGCCATGAACTCAGCCCTGACTCGATCGCGTTGGTCACGATCACTGAAGATTCTACGAATTGCTGCCTTGTACCCATGAGCCACTTCACCATCCCTATATGGAGCAACTCTTGATGATGTAGCAAGTACCTCAGGACTATAATACTTGGGACTCAATGCAAAAGCGAGAAGATGCAATGGAGTGGTCATTTTGTTCCATCTATCAACCATGATTTCCTGTAGCTCTTTGAAGAATTTTTCTTCAGGATCTTCCTCTTTTGCATTGATGATGACTTTCATCTTCTCAATCATTGAGTCGATACCATCATATACTTCTCCCAAACAAGGTCTATCCATGTCTGTATAACGGATCATGCTCAGTATAGGCTCAGTGAAACTAACCAGGTACTCAACACGATCCCACCAACACTCATCTAGGATCCTTTGCCTGACCCTATTTGCCCTTTCACTGCTAGATTGCCTCCATATGGCCCAATTAGGGCTGATTACCATGGCACAGAGTGCCTCACGAACCTTTATAAGCCGTCTCAACACAATTGTGTTGGAGGCAAAATGGGTCTCTGCAACCTGTTTGGAAATCAAAATTAAAATTAAAATGTAATTTAAATTTACAAAATCAAAATTTAAAATTAAAAGAAAACTAAAAATTAAAAAAAAATTGAGAATTAACTTACCTTCAACAATTCCAATTTTGAGAATTGTCTAAATATTCCTTGTGTCATATGGTGGTTGGTGATAAACATTTGGATGTCTTCGCCCTCAGCATACACCTGTTTGATCCACTCAATTTTGGATCCAATTTTTTGTAGCATTAGATTGAGGGAGTGGACAGCACAAGGTGTCCAAAAAATGTTTGGATACTTCTCCTCAACCAATAACCCAGCAGCCCTACAATTTTTGGCATTGTCGGTTATAACTTGCACAACATTTTGATGGCCCACTTCTTCAATAGCTTGGCAAAGGATGTTAGCAATAAATGGACCATCTTTCACCTATCCTTCACAATCCACTGCTCTCAAAAACATTGCCCCTTTAGGGGACACAGCAATAACATTGATCAATGGGCGATTTTTTGCATCCTTCCATCCATCAGAAACGATGCTCACCCCTGTTTTGATCCATGAATCCCTTATGGGCTTCAAAGAGTCTGCTACATGTTTCACCTCTTTCTCCAATAAGGTGCAACGCACCTTCTCAAAACCTGGGCCCTTATACCCCTTTGGAGCCTCATTAATAGATTTCACCATTTTTTGCCAATATGGTGAACGAACAACGTTGAATGCCAATCCATTGGCATAGACACATCTTGCTATGTCTTGATCAGCAATCTCTCTTGCCTCATTCTGAAATGAAGCTTCCAACGGTCCCTTGGATCTTTTATTTGATGTGGGCACGGTTTGCTCTTGAGGAATGTTCATAAATGGATGGCTATCTGCAGGTCGAATATAAGTAGGTGGTGTAGGGGGTTTCATGGCTCGAGATCCTTTCTTCAAAGGATGGCTTGTTTTAAGACTACTAACTTTTTTCTCTGATTTTTCTTGCTCAGCAATATATTTCAACACTATGTCATCCGGAAGGCCTTTGCCATCACCTTCTAGAGGTCCTGGACAAGCTTTGATGCCACTATCAAGGATTCTACACAAGTGGGCTTTCACTCGACTGTATGAGCTTGTATATTGAACTTTGCAATGACTACAAATCCAAATAAATACTCCACCACCTGGACATTGTTGAACCATTTCTACATATTTCCAAAGGGGAGAGGTTGCATTTATTTTGAAACGAGATTGGGCTGTGGTGTTAGAAGCGGATGCCATTGTAATACCTAAGGCACAACATATTGAAATAATTTTGGTATTGAAATTTCAAATTTGAAACTTAAAAACTTAAATTTAAAAGAATGAGAAGTAGAACAATCAACAATCAACAAAACAAAATAGTTTATTTGTTAAAAAAAATGTAGGAAAAAAATTAAAAAAACTTCAAAGAAACCTACCTCTTTTGATTCTTTGAACAAATCTTGCTCTATGATCTTCTTGGTAACGAACGGAGGCTTGCACGTGCTTAGGAATAGCACAACAATCAATTTTGACAAACCAATGATCAGCCTTCGAATCTATTCAAGCTTGTGCAAGCAAAAACGAAAGTTCAGCAATGGAGGCAAGAAAACACATTTTTCATTCACAAATTGTGAAATGAGAGTGTTTTTACCTAATTAGTGTCTTTGGAGGTCGAAATTAGGTTTACAATGAATATTAAATCATATAAGAAGTCAACATTCGGTCAAAAAAATTTTAAAAACGTCTAAAAACGCTTTTTTATTTCCGCCTGGGCATTTTTCCGCGAAAATTCGTCGCGGATTCGCGTCGGATATGCCAAGCCGAATCCTATTTTGAATCCACAGAGGGCGACAAATTTCTGACGAATCCGCAGGCCGAATTTCGTATCCTGTGCGAATTTCATGCGAATTGAACCCGAATTTCGAATCGAACCCGAATCGTATCGTATCCAAGCGCAAATACTGACGAATCGGTAACTTAGCTTTGACATGCAAAATAAATATTAAATATTATTTTATTCAATTGACAAACCACGTTGAGCTCTTGGACTCATTCGGCGAACTTCATTGATTTCGAAAAGTCCTCATTTGTCCTCATAGGCGTCCATTTGCTCAAGATATTACGTTTTTTATTAACTTCCTACTTTATAGCTAACTACAAAGTTACAACTGGCCATATTCAACACTGATTTTCGGGTGACCGGGTGATGCTGAGACTAAGCAAGGATATTCATTACGAATCCTGCAGAGCAAGGAAGAAATGTCTGCTAGGAGCTACAATTGCAAAACCCAACGTTTAACACCTCAAAAAATTAGGCGCCTTTGATTAAATTGATTTTACAACACGAGAGTTGGCCATTTCTCCATTCTGCCATCTAACACTTCAAATGGCTGTTGACGGAGAATTATGAACCCTGCTGACTGGATGGTAGGCTCACTACGTAATTGGAAGTATTCCGCATCCAACGACTATATGGAAAGCACCATAGGACTGCATTAAGGACCCCAAAAGGAAAATCGCCCCTGGCCTGTGAAGGCTCAAACACCATTTTATCAAAAGTGCAACTTTCAACCAGATGCCCTACTTTGACCCCTGCTATCGGGGGCTGGAGTGCTCCGATTCGCGCACCATCTATCTTACTGCATAGCTAGAATGACTTACAAGAGATGTCTGTGGAGGTGACGAAGTGAAAAAACTGCTTCTAAGACCTCAAAGAGATGATAGCCTTTTTTATTTAAAATATACGCTCCATACTTAGCCATTTTTTGGACATCTTCGTTTTTCAGCATCTTACAAAGACCTCGCACGTACGAGCGTTTGCCAAATCCCAAAGGCTGATGGCTTGGCTCTTTGAACAGCTGGAGTAATTCCTCACAAGTCTCGTGAAGACTTCGAAAGCTAAAAACTCCATCTCACAGGCCTAAATCCTAGGTGCCCCTGGCCTACAGAAGGCCAGGCGAAAATACCACATTTCTCCACCCTCTAATTTACGTGTTTGGTAGAATCTCTGCCACGATTACTCGGAATTTCAGATTGACTGGCTGACTGGTGCACTGCGAAGCTAGACTAGATTAGCACAGATGTCAAGAAGACCTCATCTGCAATCTCATTCATCTCAGGGGTTATTTTGGAGGGCGCCCCTGGGCTATAGGGGCGCAGCTTTGCCAATTGACAACTTTCTGTGATGTAAAGCCTCCTCATAATCTCAATTTCTGACTTCGACTGTCGGAGCTCTGGGTCTCAGATGTCTGCATTCGATAGCTCGTCGGATAGCCAGACCAACTAGGAAGAGATTAAATGCATCAGCAATCATGAATAACAGAATCTGAACCTCCATTAAGAAGGGCGCCCCCTAGGCTACAGGGGCGCAAAAGCTGTGAATTGACCATCTTTTGCAATCTGTATCCTCTTGTACCTTCAACTTCTGACGTCAATTGCCGGAGTTCTGCAACTCGGATAACCTCGCAGGATAGCTTGACAAATAGCTGGGCTAATTCTGAAGAGATTGACTGCATTTACAAACAAAAGTGATAAGATCTGGGCCTTCAAGGAGAAGGGCGCCCTTGAGCTACAGGGGTGCAACTTTGCTTCTGCTTGAAAAATCTTCATAAATTTGATCTCTGAAATCCCCATTTTGGCCACTGAAATGACCATGCAAAGGTATAATCTATTGTGAAAAGCTCCTCCATCATGAAATGCCTCGTTCTGAGTCCCTGATTCAGGTTCTGATCAACAGGTACTGCTCAACAGCTGCTTTTAACTGACATAACACTGACCAAAGTCCATGCTTGACTTGCCCAAAAACTATAATTTGACATCATTTTAGCAAAGTTTAGACTCTTTTAAGCAAAATGCCTTAATGAAGCAAAAAATTTAGTTTGGGTACAACAAAGTGCAAAATCAAACACCATGCAAGGCTGGTTCAAAGTTGACCAAATACCATAATGCGAAGATATCTCAAAAAGATGTTGTAAAAGCAAACTTTTCTTCTCTAGAGTCTCACTCTACCTCAACTATCACATTACCCTAAGCCTGTGAATTTTTATGGGAATCATATTATTGTTGAAATCCATGTGCAACCTCATGCATTGACTTCACTAGCTTCATCAATGCACTCAATGCACATAATAGTGTTCATGCATCTTTGCACAACACCCACGCACCTTGTGCACAATACTCACACACAAGCATACAACATTACTTAAATTTATTGTGTGTTATCATGGAATCTAACAGCGCTCATTCCACGGATAACCTGTAGAAACCCTAGTTTCCCCAAAATCTCTGTATCTGACTGTTTTTAGGTTTTTCTGAAGGTTTTTGATTTTTGCTTGTTTTTTGAGGGTTTTGAACAATAAATGAAATTTGCGATTTTTGCAATAACTTGAAATAAATTCACTAAAAATTATATAACTCTAAAAACTAAGAAATCCTTTGAGAATATAGATGCCAGACTCTTTATTATTCAACTGAGACGATTACATTGAAGATCTGATAACTTGCAAGGTAAAAGGCAATGATTTTTGAAAACCTGATTTTTTGATACAGCAATAAATATTCTGATGAAAAAGGTACGGCTGCAATGATCTCTCTGTTCTCCTCGTGTCTGGTGATCTTCAATACCTTCTGGAACCCCAACGCCTTTAATGATGCCAACTGGGAGTCAAAAGGATAGGCGTTTTGTCCTAAGATGAAGAAGACGTCCTTGCTGGTGCAGTACGGCCTGGTACAGGTACGGCTGTGTCAGAACCAGCAATTAATGAATTTGTACGGCCTTCTCTGTAGCTCTCCAAATCTCTAAAAATGGGCGCCTAGATGAATGGAAGGTATTCTGAATGATAGAATATGCTGAAGCTCTGTAAAATGAATAATCTCTGAAGCTCTGTGATTCCTCCTGTATGAAGAAACCTCTGCTGCAATAAATCAAGTGGTATTTCACACCCTTTGAATTGCTTCCCGTGGAGATGGCTCGTTCCCCAAGGAATTCGAACTTGAAACCCTAAAGTCTCTTGCTCAGATCAAAGTTGATCAGTTCTCAAAATTCAATAATCACATAATGGCACAATTCCCAAGGCAAATGCACTATATGGCTCAAAAGTGCGATTTCCTTAATAATAGGGTTTCATTAAAATATTCACTTTTTAATTCTTCTAATTTCTCCATAGTCTCAGCCAAATATTTTAATATCATTTTAAATGTCAATTTTGGCCCCTTCTGATGATGGCGCACCCCTCAAAAAGAATCACTTAAGTTATAATTTAATATTATAACTTTATATTATAATCATTAAATAATTAATATTTAATTAATGCAATTAAATATTAATATTTCCTCGTTACTCATCCGATGACTGTTCCGTCTGAAGCTGACGAACACTGAAGTGATTCTGAACGCTGCCAAAGCCATACTGCTAAAAATAGTAGGGGTCCACGCTGACTGCCAGGAACTGCTAAAAATAGCAATTCTGCAAAAAGTCTCCGGACGAGCCCAAACGAAAGACTACTGATCAAACTCTGCTAACTGACGCTGAGCCAAGCTCCCAAGTGACCCTCTATCCAGTCTATCAGCCTACGAGGGTCATGTGATAGGCCAATCCTATACTCGAGAGATGTCACTGAGAAGGGGACATGACAGTCCGCCCCTCCTGAAATTGCTTGCCCTCAAGCACTTCAATGCCGATACGAGAATCTCCTCGCTTCTCCCATGTCGTGATCCTCAACCGAAAAATTTCCATTTCAATTTATATTCTCGGGATAGTCCTCCGACGAATCGGTTTCTCCTCAGATCTGTGATGGACTCAGTACTAAAATCAACTTTCCTCATCATCTATGGAGGTGGAACCGCGATGGTACCACACGATGACTTCAACGCTTCTTGAGGCGGATACATGAAATACATCATGGTACCCCGCCTTCACTGAAGCTCAAGTCGATGCCAATTCGCTAACTTCCTCGATCCCGAAGGACCGGTGAATAACGTGGC
>VDFB02133543.1:0-16793 GCA_007258455.2 Sequoia sempervirens | reverse complement strand
GCGCCTCATACCCGTATAATGCCATGAAAGGTGACATCTGAATGGTCATATGGAATGTCGAGTTATAGCAATACTCACACAAATGTATCCATTTGACCCATGCCTTCTGCTGCCCTGCTATGTAGTTTCAGAGGTAACCTTCCACCCACTTGTTCACAATCTCACCGCCTATCGTACCGCTGGTGGTAACTAGTGCCCTGAGTGAGCTCTGCCCCACAAAGTCCTAATACCTCCTCATTAAGTTCCTCAGAACCGACTATCTCGTCATTTCACAATGCTCCGAGGGGCAACCCATGAAGTCCTAATAATTAAAGAATACCTTCCTCGCTAATTCGTAGCCGCAGGTCGTGGTAATCGAGAAGAAGGGTATACTTCGTAGTCGATCCACAACTACATAAATGTAATCACTTTGGGCTTTAGGCAAGCCCGCGATAAAGTCCATCGACAGCATTCCCACTTCACGAATTGGAAGCGGTCGAGTAAACCTGCCGGGTACGTGTTCTCCTACTTGTTCTGCTGACAAACAAGGCACTCACGCACATACTGAAGAACATCTCCCTTAAGCCCTTTCCATGTGAACCTTTCCCGTATCTGCCTGTAAGTTTTGAAGTATCCGGGATGTCCTGCTGTGGGGATGTCATGAAAGGCTCGCATAACAATGTTCTTCACCTTTGAACCGGGAATCAGAAATATCCTGTGCTTGTAAATGATCAAGTCATTCACAAGTGTGTACCTAGTATCAACTGCTGATCCCTCAACAATACCGAGGGGCTCAACTATCCTGGCATACCGCTACTCATCATATGCCTCCAATCCTCCGAAGATATGAACCATAGTGCTCAAATGTGGTCGACGTGAGAGTGCATCAGCCACTATGTTCTGTGTTCCTTTGATATATGAGATATCAAAGTCATAAGCCTGCAACTTACTGACCCACTTCTGCTGTCTGTCATTGAGATCTCGCTGCCCTAAAAAGTGTCTCAAACTGTTATGATCAGTTTTTATGCAAAATTTGCTGCCAACAAGATACTGCCTGAATTTTGCTAAGGCATGCATGATCGCGAGCATCTCCTTATCATAAATGCTATATAGTCTCTCGGGTCCTCTGAGCTTGCGGCTCTCGTATACAATCGGGTGCTTGTCCTGCATAAGCACCGCACTAATGCCCTCACCTGATGCATCACATTGAAGCTCAAACGGCTTCGTAAAGTCGGGTAGTGCCAAAACAGGGCATGTGGTCATCAACTCCTTGAACTTCATAAAACACTCCTGTGCCTCAGAAGTCCAAACAAATGCCCCCTTCTTCATCAAATCTGTCATCGGGGCTGCATGTCGTGAATAACCATTCACGAACCTACGGTAGAATCCACACAAACCGAGAAACCCTCTCAACTGTGTCAGGTTTGCCGGTGTGGGCCAATCAATAATGGCGCGGATCTTCTCAGGATCCATGCGCACTCCATCTGCACTGATAATATGACCTAGATAAAGCAATTCGGTCATTCCCAAGTCACACTTGGATTCCTTGGCATACAAGGACTCCCTCTCCAAGATACTCAACACTGTTTCCAAATGAGCTAAGTGCTCCTACCATGTCCTGCTATATATGAGAATATCATCGAAGAATACCAAGACGAACCTCCTCAGCTGTGAATGAAAAACCCGGTTCATCGTGGACTGAAAGGTGGCTGGCGGTTAGTGAGCCCAAATGGCATCACTACGAACTTGAAGTGCCCACAATGACATCTGAAGGCTGTCTTCTCTACGTCCTGCTCACGGACTCTGATCTGATGATAACCCGACCGTAAATCAATTTTAGTAAAGTAACAGGCACCATGGAGCTCATCAATAAGCTCATCAATCCTCGGTATCGGGTATCGGTTCTTGATTGTCCTCTTATTCAGGACCCTGTAATCAATGCACATACGTAACGTTCCATCCTTCTTCTTCACCAATACTACAGAAGAAGCGAACGGTGATTTGCTTGGTCGAATGTGACCCATAGCAAGTAACTCCTTTATTGTCTTCTCGATCTCATCCTTTAATCTTTTAGGTTGCCTGTAAGGAGTTATCATAACGGGTTTCGCACCCTCCTCGAGCTAAATGATGTGCTCTATGCCTCTGTCTGGAGGTCTACCTGGCGGAATATCACTGAACACCTTGTCATGCTTGATTCTCAACTTCTGAATGTCCGGATGATACTCTGTCTTTTGCTGTCCCTCCTGTATAGGTGCTAAATGACACTCGGCAGCCCACTCTACCATGTCATGACGCATGAGCCGCTCCATTCGGCGAAAAGAAATTGTTTTAAGGTCGCTGTCCCAAATTGCCTTAAGTATGTGAGTCTTCCCGTCGACCTCAAAACGGATCTCCATGTCCTTGAGACGAAGTGTGACCTCCTCCAATGAATGTAACCACTTCATTCCCAAGACCAAATCAATGTCCCCCATATTAACAACGTAATAATCAGCCTTGAACTCATAATTGTTCAAGCGTAAAGGGAGATCCTTAATCATGCGTTCGCATCTCAAAGTGTAACCATCTGCCACTTTGACTCTAATGCCCTCGAACTCCTCAGTGATGAGTGCACGTTTCTCCACGAATCTAGCATCTATGAAATTATGCGTGGCTCCTGTATCAAGTAGGGTAATGACCCTCTGTCCTGCTAACACACCACGAAGCCGGAAAGAACCCTCCTGCTGAATGCTAGATAAACGGGCCTCCTGTATCTGAAGCTCGGGCTCTGTCTCTGCTCTAGGCTCTGGAGCCTCTGACTCTGAATCATCGGAATGCTCTTGCTGTTCGGAATTTTCTGATTCGGAGTCCTCATAATACGCCCACATCACACGATTTGCCTTGCCCTTAGGTCTTAGAGGACAATCGTGACTGGCGTCATATGGTCCTTTGCAGTAGAAGCAAAGCTTCTTCCTGCGTAGGTCATTTAGGGCCTCACGATCCAAAGGTGGGAATGCTGATTTACCTTTTGAATCGTTTTTAAAGTCTGATTTTTCTTTGTTAAAATCAGATTTGTCCTTATTTCTGTTAAAGCCCTTGTTATCCCTGAATGATGAAGAACCTCTGGAGTTAAATCTACTGGAAGGTGCTGCTAACTCCATGTTTCGTGCTTTCTTCATCGCCTCCTGTAATGACGGAGGATCAAAGGCTTTGATCCAGCCCCTCAGTGGCTCTGTCAAACCCTCCATGAAAAGTACTACCAAACGCCTCTCTGATATGTTCGGAACCATGACGGATAGCCTCTGAAAGTCACTGATATAAGTCTCTAGACTGCCACTCTGCCTCAACTGTGCCAGGTCTCTGAAGTAGGTTTCCGGATCCTTCCTATCAAACCTCTCAACCAATCTGTCTACGAACTCCTGGTATGAAGTGATCCTGTCATGCTGTAGCGTCACCATGCCGTGGTGCCACCAATCATAAGCAACTCCCTCCAGATGTAATGTCGCATACCTAATAGCGTCTCTCTCAGCCATCGGACGCAAAGTGAGGAATGTATCAAGCTTGCTAATCCAAGCTTGGGCTGTCATCTTACCACTACCATCGAACATCACCAGATTCAGCCTGTTTGTTGCATGTTTCAAATCACTGTTCTGGTATCTGGGTCTCCAATCCTGATGAGCCCTGTTGTGTTCTCTCCTCTGAGTGACAAAACGGTCGAAGGTAATCCTCTCTCTGACCGCAGGTGGTATCAACTCCCATTCCTCGTTCGCTGCCATAAGATTATCAGCGAACAGATCATCCTGTTCCTCACCTAGCATAGCCTCATCGGGCTCCAGTCTCGTGAAAGTAGGCCTAGTAGGCCTATCTGCTGTCCGTGACACTGTCCTAGGAGCTCTCCGTGACCCTGCATCACTCCTGTCATTGTCACGATGTGGTGACGATCTCCTCGAGGTACCCAATCTCTGCAGTGCTACTGCCACCTGCTGTAGTACATCATCGGAACGACGTTGTCCTGCACGAAGATCTCTAAGTGCAAGCAAGACCTCTGGATCGTCCTGATCTCTATTGTTCTGTGGGATCTCTGTCCTAGGTATGTCTGTCCTGTCAGCCCTGTCATTCCTGTCAGCCATGTTTTCTGGCTGTCTGCTCAAACTGCGTTGCCTTTCAATCAAGGCCCGTCTGCGAGTATAGTACCTGTATGTATCAAACTCCTCTGGCTGCATATGATGGCTAAACCCTCAGGATGGCAGGATTTAGCTCTGATACCATTGTAGAAACCCTAGTTTCCCCAAAATCTCTGTATCTGACTATTTTTAGGTTTTTCTGAAGGTTTTTGATTTTTGCTTGTTTTTTGAGGGTTTTGAACAATAAATGAAATTTGCGATTTTTGCAATAACTTGAAATAAATTCACTAAAAATTATATAACTCTAAAAACTAAGAAATCCTTTGAGAATATAGATGCCAGACTCTTTATTATTCTACTGAGACGATTACATTGAAGATCTGATAACTTGCAAGGTAAAGGCAATGATTTTTGAAAACCTGATTTTTGATACAGCAATAAATATTCTGATGAAAAAGGTACAGCTGCAATGATCTCTCTGTTCTCCTCCTGTCTGGTGATCTTCAATACCTTCTGGAACCCCAACGCCTTTAATGATGCCAACTGGGAGTCAAAAGGATAGGCGTTTTGTCCTGAGATGAAGAAGACATCCTTGCTGGTGCAGTACGGCCTGGTACAGGTACGGCTGTGTCAGAACCAGCAATTAATGAATTTGTATGGCCTTCTCTGTAGCTCTCCAAATCTCTGAAAATGGGCGCCTAGATGAATGGAAGGTATTCTGAATGATAGAATATGCTGTAGCTCTGTAAAATGAATAATCTCTGAAGCTCTGTGATTCCTCCTGTATGAAGAAACCTCTGCTGCAATAAATCAAGTGGTATTTCACACCCTTTGAATTGCTTCCCGTGGAGATGGCTCGTTCCCCAAGGAATTCGAACTTGAAACCCTAAAGTCTCTTGCTCAGATCAAAGTTGATCAGTTCTCAAAATTCAATAATCACATAATGGCACAATTCCCAAGGCAAATGCACTATATGGCTCAAAAGTGCGATTTCCTTAATAATAGGGTTTTATTAAAATATTCACTTTTTAATTCTTCTAATTTCTCCATAGTCTCAGCCAAATATTTTAATATCATTTTAAATGTCAATTTTGGCCCCTTCTGATGATGGCGCACCCCTCAAGAAGAATCACTTAAGTTATAATTTAATATTATAACTTTATATTATAATCATTAAATAATTAATATTTAATTAATGCAATTAAATATTAATATTTCCCTCGTTACTCTCCGATGACTGTTCCGTCGAGCTGACGAACACTGAAGTGATTCTGAACGCTGCCAAAGCCATACTGCTAAAAATAGCAGGGGTCCCACGCTGACTGCCCGCTAAAAATAGCAACCGCAAAAAGTCTCCGACGAGCCCAAACGAAAAGACTACCGATCAAACCGCTTAACCCATCGAGCCAAGCTCTGTGACCCTCTATCCAGCCTATCATCGCCTCGGTGGGTCGTGATAGGCCAACTTCAGCTCAGAGATGTCACCGAGAAGGGACATGACATAACCCCCCAAACTTATCGCTTCCTAGGTTCATGAAGTTCAAGCACGCAAAACGAGGTGATTTTCAATCCACCTCGAAGTGCATTCCAAAGCCTCAAATAGTCTTTGAGCATCCCCTATGTTCGCCTCATGAAGACCTTCGAAACGAGCTCCTTCGCGAAGTCTCAACTGATCATACTTAGTTAAATTGTGAAAGATGCGTTGTGCCAAAAAGTGTGCTCTAACTCATCCAAATTTTGGCTAAGTGTTGAAAGTGCAGGTGCCAAAAATCAGCAACCCTGATAAAAAATGATTTTCCAAAAATATGTAGAAGCGCTAAAAAAGTGCGCTCTTACACATTGTTGTCTAACTCATCCAAATTTTTGGCTGTGTTGAAAGTGCAGGGGCGCCAAAAATCAGCGACCCTGCATAAAAAGTGATTTTCCAAAAATATGTAGAAGCGCTAAAAAAGTGCGCTCTTACACATTGTTGTCTAACTCATCCAAATTTTTGGCTAAGTGTTGAAAGTGCAGGGGCGCCAAAAATCAACGACCCTACATAGAAAGTGATTTTCCAAAAATATGTAGAAGAGCTAAAAAAGTGCACTCTTACACATTGTTGCCAGACTTAGCCAATTTTTGACTATGGCATTATTTTTAGCACCTTTGCACTTTTTCCAGACTTAGTCATTTTTTTTTGTGCAATGGTGCTGAATTTTAGCACCTTTACACTTTTGGCATTTTTTATCTTAGTCTCTTCAAACTTGCTCTATTTCCATTCTGGACCCCGTTTCTTCGCTCCCGCATCATTTCAAAGCAATCTGAGCTTATGAAGTATGAAAATCAAGGGACTTACTATTTATAGTAAGGCATGAAGAAGCTGGCAAAGACGAAGAAAAAATGGCTAAGTCTGAAACTTCATCCTGCACCACCAAGAAAAGGTGCCCATCTTCAGCTGGAGTCAAAAAATGGCTAAGTAAAAAGTTTCATCCATCACCTATGGCAAAATGCGCCCTCAAGGTGAGCCAAGCATGAAAATTTTCTAAGTATAACTTCCATCCTCCTAGAGGCATCAAATGCGCCCATCTTAAGAGGGAGGTCAAAGATTCAAAGAAGAAAGTCAAGGGCGTTAGGATCTCATCCACCTCCTATGCTCTAATGCGCCCAAGTGAGGGCATGTGAAGACAAAAAGAAGGAATCTCAAGGGTCATCCTTGACATCATGCAAAATGCACCCATCATAGAGAAGCCAAAGTTTCATGCACCTCACCATAGGATATGCGCCCAAACAAGGAAAGTCAAGAGTCAACAAAACAAGGTGGCGTTTGAAAAGTTCATCCTCCATGCATGCTCAAATGCGCCCAAGAGAGGGCATGTGAGGACAAAAACGAGGGAGATGAAAGGTCACATGTTGAGCGTAGTAAAAGTTATTTCTTCCACACATACTAAGGGCGCCAAGTAAAGAGTAAATATTGAGTTAGAAAATAAAGTGTAAAGGTGGGAAATATGCTAGGCGTGAATGTGAAGTGTCCTCTTCTAAGTGCCAAATGCGCTCAAGTGTGTGTAAGGTGGTGAGTGGAAAATGAAATATGCTAGGCATGTTGAATATTCCTCATGAAGTGTGATATGCGCCTAAGGTGTGTGAGGTGGTAAATAACATGCTAGGCATTGGGATTAAATATCTTCCATGATATGTGCTTTCAAGGAAATTTTTCCAAGTGAAGTTGATAGAATTTTCTCACCACAGGAAAATGAATGAAGTTGAAGTAAAATTTCCTAAGGAAAATTTTTCAAAGTAATTCAAATTTTTCTATGGGAAAATATTTTCTTCCTTAAGAAAATACACCTAAAGTGTGTAGGATGATGAAATTTTCCTGAAGCCCAAATGAATTGCCAGAGATGAAATCAGAGAGTGCTTGCATTATAGGATGAATTTAAAAATTTTCAAGTCAGAGCAACAAGATGTTCACATAAATGAAGAATGGGATTAAATTTCATGAGGAATTAATTTTCTAAGGTTCAAAATTCAAAATTAAATGAACCCGTTCGTTGTATACCCATGGATTTGACAAGTTCTGGAGAAAATTCTCTTCTGGGTATTGAAGATTTTCGACGAGAAGTTGATTTCCAAGTCTTCTACACTTCGCCGAAGCCTTCGGGTTGGAGATTTTTGGATGGGCACCAGGTTGGTGAAATTCCCAAGAGAAATTTGGAAAATTTTCTAAGGAAAGGAATAAAATGTGTTTCCAAGATAAAAAATTGCCTTGGCAAATGAATTTGAAAATGATCGTCTAGATGATTTTGGGTCAAATTCCTGATGAAAGGATTTTTCTCGAGTCTGAGTTGGATGAAACATCAGGGTGAAGTATGCCCAGGCAAAATGCAAGATGGGTTGGAAATTTGGCTAAGGCATGAAGAATTTGAACACGAAGTTGGCTAGTGAAGACGATGAACGCTTGGAAGTTAGAGCGTGAAAATCCAAGTAAGTTGAGTTTATTATGAAGTGTTCTAATACCCTTCTCCTTGCTTATTTTGCAGGAGGAACGTCGAGACCAAGCGGTGATGACTTGAAGAAATGAAGCAAATAGTCCAAGATGATAAAACCTCGAAGGAAGAAAAGTTGCGAAAAATGGCTAAGTGTTGAGACTTAGTATAACTCAAGTGACAAAGAAGAAGTTGAAGAATAATGTCAAGAAGAAGGTCAAGAACAGTGTGAACGCATTTCAAAGCTGGAATCTTCTAGAAGGATGATGGACATTAATGGCTCATTTATTACCCCACTCCTCTTGGTGGCGGGTTTTAGGGTGAATCTTGTTTAGGGCTGAGGTGGCACAATCTGGGCCATCCAGCCGATTGTAATCTGAGCCGTCCGTTGGACTTGGCCATCTATAAAAGGGGGAGTCCCCCTCATTTGTAATTTTTATTGAGATTAGAGTTAGGATAGCAGAGGAGTAGAGAGAAATTGATAGAGTAGAAAGTAGAGTAGTTTGATAGTATAGTTTAAATTTAAAAGGAAGGAAAGTCTTCCCTTTGAATACTTTGTAAGAAGTTGTCGTGAATGCTTTCATAATAAAAGAATTTTTATTGATGGTGATTTCTTCTTTGTTATGAGTAGTTGTCGAGGCTTCTTCGTCCTTCCAATTCACGTAGCAACTTGAAGTCACTTAAAGTAAAGTAGATTTCATTTCATGCAAGTACTTAGTAACTGTGGATTTGTGGTGTTTGATCGAAGTAGCTTCTCTTTATCCATACCACTAGCAACTCACTGATGGTGAGTTTGCCTTGCGTGGTCAACTGGAAATCATTTCAAACTTAACTTCGATTGTGGTTTGTATGCTTGTATGCATCGTTGTGACGGTACATGTATGTTGAATTATAATCTGAATATTCTTCGTTACTCCTCTGAAGATTGCACCAATTTTGCTGAAGCTGTCCGATGCGAGGCTAGGTAAAATTCGGTTGAAGTCTGTTGAAGTCGAACTCCACATATCTTGCATTTAGATAGAACATAAACTTCTTAGGCCCTACAATCATTTTAAATTCAGTTCATTTCTAGTTAGAATTAGGAAACTTGTGCTCACTTGCCAAATCATCCAAATTACATGAAAGCCCTTAGTCTACTGTTTGCTGTCAACTGCCGAACAATTGTGTAAGTCCCCTTGAAATACCAGCAAAACACATCAAGCCAACTGAGACTATTCGCACTAAAGGAACCTTGGAGTTAAATGCATGATCTATCTCGCAATCTTAGCATGTAGGAAACTTTGTTCAAGAGAGGATAGAGTAGTCGTTGGCGACTTTATTTGTGTTGGTGTGGTCACAAAAATCACGTCAACAGTACTATTATGCATAAATACTTACATTGTACATCACATATAGTTAAAGAGGAACCCCACAAATTTGCATATAAACCCTCTATACACATTTTTCATATTCTTTCTAAATAGAAATGGCGTGTCTTCTCATTGAATATATTTTTGGTTTGCATTTTCATCTTCCGTTTCGAATTCTATGATTCTGTTGATTACTAGCTAATTTGCAAGATTTTCCTTTGGTTCACCTAGGAGTTGGATCACATTTCCAACATCCCTTTTTGATATGCCCAAACTTATAGCAATAATATCACTTTACTTTGTGTTTGGATTGTGATTTAAGAGTTGATTTTTTATTTATTTTTCTCTTAGATTGTGTAGCAAGTGCACTCTCATAATTTTCTATAATTGGACTCAAAAAATTGCATTTGTCTTCTCTTTTTGTTGCAAGAAATGTGTTGTACCAAAAATAATTTTTTTTGGCATTTTGCTTAAATTGAGCTAAATCATGTCAAATGTTGTCAAAAGTTTGTTTTAGGTCAAACCAAACATAAGGCTTTTGTGGGTTTGTGTCAAGGAAGATGCTTGCAAATTTCTGAAATTTTGAAAATTAGGGTTTTGTACCCCTATTTTTTAAGGAAACCCCCGAAAATAGGACCTTCCCAGAAATGATTGAAAATGATTTTGATAGGATTAATTGACTTCACGATCACACTGGTCAACTCAAAATCATCAAAAAGTATGTTTTACTCTAGTGGGTCTATTTCCATTTTTCAGGAAGAAAGTTAGGAGCTCCACAACCATTAATGGTAGATTGGCCAGTTTTAGGTGCTGAAAGCTAAGCCTCAAAAGCTTCGATGAGGAATCCATGGTGGAAATGCTAAAAAAGATGCTATCTCACGGAGGGGATTTTCAAAACTAAAAAAAACCCAAAATTGGCTAAGTCTGGAGAATGCACACCTTGCTACCAAGAGGAAGCTAAGCAGTCAAATGCCTTAGTCATTTTTCCAACACCCGTACACGCAACACAATGAAGGTGATTGGTTGAATGCACGTGTCTGCGTCATTGACAACAATGATCAAATTAGTCACGATGCACGGCGAGCGCGTAGCGTGAAGAAATTATATCAAAGTAACACAGTGGAAGTCAACGGGAAATGTGTATGGCGGACTTTCGTTTTGGTTGTGGGATCCATGGTTTTCTATGTTTGCTAGATTTCTCTACACCTGGTTAGTTGTTTACAACAGTATTGAGCATGGTTGGGCATACTACAGATTGATTTGGGATCCCGGCATTCAGACGACAGGCCAAGGCATTCAATTGAGATTTCTTGGGGTCAAGCAATTTTGGGGAGGGCAGACTGTAATGTCCCCTTTTTAGCTAGCATTAGTGTTTGATGAATTAGCCTATCATTTGGTCCTTGTAGGCTAATGATGGTGTTTAGAGGGCTTTGTGAGGGAGTTATCCAATCCTTTAGATGGCAGTTTATGGTGTTCTCTTCTCTAGTACTAGGTGATATTTAGGGTTTGCCTTCTGGAGGTGTTTTAGGCTTCGTTTATGCATACTTACTATTTTTAGTAAGTCACTCGGATGTTGGGGCCAATCTTACTATTTATAGTAAGGCACCCTGGTGAGCAGAGGAATCAGTGGGCTACCTTTTGGCATTGACAGAATTAATTAATGGCAATTATTTATAGAGTTATGATATTTTAATTATTATTAAAGTGACTAACAATAATTAATTATAAAAGTGGATATCATTTAATGACTTTATTTGGCTTTATAATAAAGACTTGTTTAATGATATAAAGTTAAATCATTTAAGTCATGGAGTTGGGCGCCCACTTGAGATATAATATAAGGCAAAAAAAAAGACAAATATATTTTATTATATTAAATGTTTGAAAAAGCCAAAGGAGGTCGTGCTTTTCTTGAGGAGATATAAAATCACTCAAAAAGCAGAATTCATTATTATTGAACACTTATCAAATTTATGAGGATTTTGTTGTGACAAGAAAACAAGGGTTTTCAGCTGCAAATTGATCTTGGAGAATGTAGCTCTCTCAGATTGTGCATCCTACAGGTGTGAAATATCACCCAAATTTTGCATCTACAAGTGTCTTTACATCAAAAGTCACAAATGTGCTTAATGGAGTTGATTTACAGAGAGATAATAAGTTTGCTTGAGATCAGAGGTATCTATTTGTCGTTGAGAGTTTGTTTGTTGTTGCATCCTTGCTGAGCCGTACCATTCTTCAATAGTTGGGTCGTACAATGTCATCATAGTTGGGCCGTACTTCATAAAAGGCTGTGCGTTTGGATTCTAGGCTGAAACGCCTAAGTTTTGAGCAGCATTTGACCTTATCTTAGGGCGGCTAAACCATACCTTCCATTCAGCAGCATCATTGAGGTGGAGAATTTATCATTTTGTGTTAGGCATCCATATATGAGGGTTTCTAGGTTGCTGATATAAATTTCCAGAACTGTGATTTTTAATGCTTTGGTCTCCAGGTATGGTGTTTAGTGATTTTCCAAGCATTGTATAAAATCTGATTTGAATATATAAAGTATTTGCTTCAGCAGTTTGTCAATATTGCAATTTTTTTATATATTTTATGCTGCATTTCCTAGAAAACTCTATTTCAAAAACTCAAAACAATCATAAAAACTTTGAAACCACAAGCAAAAACACAGGCAGTTTTTAGTTAACAAATATCCATTTGGAGGAGGGATATTTCACAGATTTATAGAATTTAATACTTTCTATATTGATGCCAATGTTGATATGCAATCTCTCCTTACATATGATTGGAGAGGGAGCTTGAGTAGTTGCCAAGTTGGATATTGTGTACATATAAGTGTTATTTTATTGCTTTGTGGTAGAATATATGCCACGTTCTTTAATTCATAAGATGCTTCAATAAAAAGAGATTATCCATGAAAGTTACTATCTAATCAATTTTTTTTTTTTATAATATGATGGAATATAAGATGCATGCTATGATTTATAAGCAGTTCTTATGAACTCAAAATTCTCAAGTTGAAACAACAACGATCCAAAGAAAACAATCTATATAGGACATAATAGATTTTTAGGGTATTATAAGATCAATAATTTTTTCTTCTTCTCACTATGGTAGTGTGTGTTTGTAATTGTTAACCATTCATTATGTGGATCTCTAGAAAGCATATATGATTCATTGAAATACATAAACTAAACCATGCATAGAATTTACATCATGATAATATTGTATAATTTATTTGGGTTGAATCTATTTTATTCGTTAGGAGTACTTTTGTATGGCATCTGCCAAAACTCGTGAACTTTCTTTTGATCTGGAAACTTTGTTGTCTATGTGCAGGAAATCATAAATGGGGCAGGCCATAGTAGTGCTGTGGATTGGTGGGCTCTTGGTAATATTTTGGATATAATATACCCTCCCCTCAAAAAGAGTCATAATTTCATTTTATAGACCTTAAGATTTCTACAAATAGGGAAAAACAACTTGTGCAATAAGTTATATTGTTATGGTAAGTCCACATTAACATTTTTATTGATAAACATATAACTTATTAATTATAAAACAAACTGTATAAGATTGTGTTTAACAACCCTTATATACCAGAAAGTGAGGAGATGGCTCATGAAACAAGAAAACAAAAAGCTCTTTATAAAACATAACAAAATAACAAGTGTGATATATAGCCATGTTTGGACAATATATCCAAAAAGTGCAAGTCCAAACATGGTAGGCTACAAAACTAACAAGGAAACACACCATTCCATGAAGTCAATATAGGATCCATGGATTGTACCTCATCTAAGCAACATTATTCACTTATAGTGTGTTGGCATTTCAATTTGCACCTCTGGAATGCGTATTGGAAACAGACAACTGTGCACAATTAGACTACTCTTCGAATTAGGAGGGGAAGCTCCCTCTTTGCTGATTATGCTTAAAAAGAAATACTAAACTATTTTCCAATCTTTTTATTCTCAGCTTGAGAGCACGAGGTTATAAAACTCTTTGCGTCATAGCTAAGGTTTTCTCTGGTTTCATAACTTCAACTACAACTAATCCTATTCTAATAGCACTTCTAATATCTCAAGTAAATTCAAAGCAAGAGAATTAGAAGGAAATGAGGAACAATTGATTTGACACAAAAGCTTAAATAAGGTCTCATCCAGAATACACCCGAAGACACATTGTACTTATGAGATGTAAGCTGAAATAAAGATTACTTAAAGCAAAACACAAAACAAAGTGCTGAAATAGATTGAGAGAGTATATCAGAGCAAAATAGGTGTGAGACTTTGTTCCTCAATTTATAACAGTAAACAAACTTCTGGGACAGCAAATTGTGGCAAATGTAGGCATACAATATGTGATCAACCAAATTACAATTGACACAATTGAACAAACACTGAATAGAAAACTTGCAGGCAAAAGTAGGCTCAACAATTTTGTTATCACAATAACGGTTAAAAAATAAATGGGAAAGGCTGCCCTTATATATACACAAACAAAGAAGTAGGGAACCCTAAAATCTCCTTGTTTTTAACATTTATTCTTTGCCAATATGCAAGCTTTATTTCTAAGTCTAAACAAAAGATAACTAACAGTTAACTGGAATGCTAACATCAGTTAACTAATTTAACACTAAAGAAAGCTCCAACTATACAATACATATTTCCAAAGAATAGATATGCATGAAAAGATAACAAGTTAAACTCGAAAAAGACATTGAGTTAACTACTGCTTTAAGTTCTATCCTTGGAAAACATTGCATGTCTCAACTGGCAGTTCACTCATTGAAAACTTGGGATATCATCTCCTCCAGAAAACCGTTAACTACCTCTTCATTAGGAACACTGATACTCTTCAAAACAATGTACTGTCTTTGCAACATTTCTTCACCATCTGCGATTAGATTTAGAAATTCTTTGATCTTTTCAGCTGCTTCATCAAATTTTTCTGACATGGAAATGATATGATTCATCTTCAAGGCAATAGGATCACCATTAAAACTATCACAGACAAGGTTTTGAAACTCTATTTGTACCTCATCGAGATCAAAGTAAGTGCCATCTTCATGTCGATATTGACAATGAATTTGTGACACAAACATGCTTACAAACTTGAGAACACTAGCACCCTTTTGTCTATATTCAGTTAGTTCTACAGATATTCCTTCGTAGGTTTCTATTTTGAAGAGGTGTTGTTCTCTCCAAGGAAAAAGCTTCTTCTTGTGTTCTTTTGTAGTGAATAAATCATAAGTTGTTCTCAAGTTAGAAATGACGATCTCATCTCTTGGCTTCCTTTTCGCTATGTTTTGCTCTGACTCTTGAATTCTTGAGCGAAGATCATGGGCATTGTACCTCAATTGGTACTGTTACCCGATTTTCACCTACGGGCTCAATCAGGGGAAATTATGTTTTAGATTCGGCACATGGATTAAATGTGGCTCCCATAAGGGTTGAGCCCAGCGTGCAAGTGTTCGGTTTTCATTGGGAAGGTCTTCATCTGATGCTATTTCACAACAAAGTCTATTGGAAAGCCTTTCCTCAGTTAGATTTGGCATAAAACTCCTGAGGAAGAAAGTCGCTGGGACCTTTCAGATGTCTTGCCGACTGGTAGTGTGTTATATTCATTTGGGATCCACCAATCGGCCAGACATTTTATTCTCCATGGGTTTTTATATGTCTCCCCGACTGCTAAGGTCTTGCCGACCGTTGCATAGTGCTAGTGTCGCCAAAAGAAAGGAGTTCGGCGAAAGGTCTGGCCGATAAGAAGAAGTCTCGGCGAAAGAAAGGAGTTCGCCGTAATCTCTCGGCAACCAAGTAGAGTCTCGGCGACAGGGGATAGCGAAGGGAAAAAGTCTCACCAACAGGGTGGACGCTTGCCAAAGTGAAACAGCGTCGGCGTAAAGAAAGGATCTCAACATGATGTCTCGACGACCAAGCAAAGTCTCCCCGAAGTGAAATAAGCTCTCACCGAAACATATGGCCTCGTTGAGAAGTCTTGCCGACCCGATAGGGTCTTGCCGACATGAGGTGGTAGTCCCGGAATGAGCTCTCGCCGAAACATAAGGGTTCGCTGAGAAGTCTTGCCGACCCAATAGGGTCTTGCTGAAGTGAAGTGAGCTCTTGCCGAAACATAGGGGTTCGGCATAACGTCCTACCAACAAGCAATGGTCTCGCTGAGAGAGTTTTCCTTCGGCATGAAGTCTGGCCGAATGAGGAAGTCCTATCGACAGAAGGGTTCCTTCGGCGTAATGTTTTGAGTTCGAGGAGAAGTCTCCCCGACCCAATGGTATCTCGCCGACCATTGTGCACAAGTGGTCTGAGCTCGCCGAAATGTTTCGAGCTCGGCGAGATGTCTCGCCGATAGTGGAAGTCTCGCCGAAAGGTGGGGGCTTCAGCATAATCTCTTGCCGACCGCGGGGAGTCTTGCCGATAGCGATCAACTTGCCCATGGAAAAGGATATCGGTAGGACTCTTAGCGTTCGCTATGACGTTTTTCCGAATTCGGATGTCTTGCCAACGGGAACACAGCGATATAACTCTAGGGGCTCGCTATGATGTCTGGCCGACAGCAATAGTCTGGGCGACAATTTTTGACATCGGCGTAAATTTTTCCGCTCACTGTGAAGTCTCGCCGACAGTTGTGTGCTATGTCGACCGTCTTGTGGAGCATAATCGCATTGGGTAGACACAACCAATGTCTCACCGACATGCGATTCTAGCTGAATGACCTTTGACCGCCTGGGAATCTTATGTAGCATGTGTTCAACCAATCAGAAGGAGCTACAGGAAAATTGTTGGCAGCTTGACCGATGCCAAGAAGATCAACAGAGCATAAACGACATCGATCTACTTTGAGATCGAAGGTGATCAGTCAGCTTGGTGAACATGGTGTTTGGATCTAACAGGGCAGGTCGGATGTTGCTTCTCGAAGATGGTCAACTTGTGGAAGGATCTAGAACAGGAGAAAGCCGAAGGAGCAGAAAGGCCACGAGTCTCAGTGACAGTTGGAATCTCTACTGGCAAAAGGTGGATCGATATTAATGGTAACGCTTCAGAATGTTCAAAGTGGCTTGGATGAAGTCTCAAGGTGGACACGAAGGCCAGAAGTTAATGCGATTATTCCAAAAGATCTGGAGGCCTTTCCTGGAGCGATCCTTCACCGACATGGATAGCGAGGATACACATTTAATGCAGAAGTAGCTTGATTCAAAAGATCTAAGGGAAAATCTTTCTGGAGGCTGATATTTTTGTAAGCCCTAGGGGCCGACACTTTGTATATATGGCATTTTTGCCTCTTTGTAAAAGGGAGTTCTTCTTATGCTTTTCGAAAGTTTGTGACTCTAGCAGTCCTTTCTCAGATTAGCAAACTTTTGTAACTCACTTGGAGCATGATAT
>VDFB02133542.1:0-29386 GCA_007258455.2 Sequoia sempervirens | reverse complement strand
AACTTGAGAAGATCCTAGAATTTTGGTTCCAATTGTGAAATGGGGGACAAATTTTCTTCCTAGATGAGATGCTCAAACTTTGGAAGAGTCTTGGATTTTTGCAATAGTAAAATGAATACAAGTTGGGGTTGTTCTTTGAAGCTCCTTTGTAGAAATTGAAGACCAATCTCTCTCTAAATTTATAGAGTGTTGAAAGAAATTTTTGATGAGCTTTTGGACTAAAAACTATGGATTTTATTTTTCAGATTTTAATATTTCATGAAATCATTTGATAAAGAACATGTTTAGACTTTTTTGTATCTAAGGAATTATTCTGGATTGGAAAGGATTTTGAATTCTAGTTTCAAAATGTCAGATAGGAGTCAAATTAAACTCTCTGGTTATGAATTTTGGTGGATGTGCCATAACAGTCAGTGTATGTGCTGAAAGGAAGATGTGCTATAACATGGAGTGGATGCGCCAGAGAAAAGTTTAGATGCACTTCAGAATTAGGTATATGTGCTAGGGAATAGCTCAAATGTGCCAAATTTTTAGGTGTATACGCCACAAAATTTGGTAAATGTGCCACAGAATGCAAGGGATGCACTGGTAAATTTGGTATATGTACCGTAACAGAAGGTGAATGCACTAGAAAAAGTAGTGAATGCACCATAACAGAGAGTATGTTCATTGGAAAAAATAGTAAATGTGCTAAGATAAGCATTGTATGTGCTAAATAAGGGAATGCAACAATTTACTGCTAGCTTACTTGATTTTTCTAGTTTTTTAGTTAGATAATGGTTTTTTCCAAATCATTTTTTTTAATCATAGTTTTGCACTTTCATTGTGTAAGGTTTTTTTTTAAGTTTTTTTTGAAAACATTTTGGCAAAACCAATCAAGCAAATGTACATTCATAAGGTTGTGTAAGACTATATTCTTTTGGATTCCACATGGATTTTACTCCAACCACACTTATTTTAGCGGATGAATTCAAAAACTATGCCACATGGGCTCCCCCTTATAGTGCACTCACTTCTTAGGTCAATCAAACTTCCAGCCCCCATAAAACTCCCATGACAAACTGATCATCTCTACTAAAAATTGCAAGAATTTGGATGCCTTTGCAATGATTGTTGTTGTGCCAAAGAATATATAAAGATTTTTGGCCAACTATAACAAAGTTTCTAGTATAGAAATTTTGTTTAGAAGGGATGATCCATGTGGCGAGAGACCATTGTTTCCCTTCTCGTCAGAACCATCCTCATGATGCTTGTGTTTCAACAAGTACCCGCACTTATATATTGGCTAGAAGTTGCTTGGATTTAGCATGTTACTGGTTGGGTTGTTCCCTTGGGTGATTACTTTTTCCCACAAGGAAGGCCCTCTAATATAAACAAAAGCAAGAAACTGTACCCATAGTTCAATCAATCTTTATTTTGCATGAACAAAGAGAGAATAAACATTCTATACTCCACTCACACTTGCAGATAAACATGAATGGAACTATCATTTTGGTCACCCAGTTAACGTGAGAGCATATGCCTAACATTCAATACACAAATCATACATGGTGTTGTTTCCTTCCTAATTAGTCTAGTTTCCTAAATTAAGCAAAAAGAAAATAAATCACTCTTGGCCCTGCATTAAATTCATCAGTAGTTTGCAATAAATGTTTCTTTGATAACATTTAGGAGTTTCTATAGAGTCCCTGAAAACATTTGAAAAGCCTACACAACAAAAAATCATCCATTAGTTTTTAGACCTAGAAGAAATTTACAGACAAAATCAAATGTACCATTACAGTAAGTTGATGCGCTAAAAAGGTAAATGCCCTGCAAAAATAATTGAATGCACTATAGAAAGTGGTGAATGTGCTATAGACACCCCTTGATGTTCCACAGAATGACATGGATGCACCTAAGAAAGCAGTTATTGTGCCAGAATAGTCAGTTAATGTGTCATAGAATATTTTAGGTGCATCAAAGGAATTGGTGGTTGAGCTAGAGAAACTCACTTCAGAACCTGTAAAGCATACTTTCTAGAAAAATATCAAAATAATAGGGGCTCCATCCCCATAGTGGGTGCCAATTTATGTGTGTGAGAAAATATGTGAATTAAAGTAATCAATAACACACAATAGATGCAATGTATTACATTAAGGAAATCTAAATTAAACAACACAATTCAATAAAATGATTCCTTAAAGACATTCCATCTTCCTCTATTCTTAAGGATCATGATAATAGTGCTCTTAGATGTTAATTATGCATTGAATTATAGTGATGACACCTAAGAAATGAGTAGCCATTAATTCTAGAATGTAGAAACTATATCTAAACCTACATGATTTTGATGTTTTTGGTTGAATGATGGACTAAATGATATGCAAGATGGTGAATTGTTGTATACATAATTTTAATGAAATGATGTAATGTTGAGTTAAACTAATGGAGATACTATGAGAATGATTCTAAATAATATAAGAAAACTAAGACACATCTAAGAATACAATCATGATTCTAATTTACTTGCTAAACTATTTTAAATGTTGAATCATAATGCAACTAAGCTCTCAAATGCTAAGATGATTTTTGCAAAGTAATTGTATGCAATGCTCTCCTCTCCAAAAGATGTAAATGGGCCTCTATTTATATATTTCACCAAGGCATCAGGTGAGTTGGTAGTAATGAATGATCAGGATTCAATCTGGAGAGATCGACGGTGAGAAATGAGGAAGTTGGAGAGAAATAAGGAAGTTGTCCCATTTAATAGAACAATCTTGCCAAGTGTAGAAAAGAATAAATGGAAAGAAGAAGCCATGTGTCCTTGAGTTGGTTGAGATTTTTGAGAGTAAATACCCATTTTAGAAATTAGGAATAATTATTTTCATGTGACACATGGTGAGGTGGAATATGATGTGAAAGGAGGTTAGAAGAATATGGAGGAATGTGACAAAATTTGAATTAAAAATTCATATTTAATGAGAGGGAATTAATCAAATAAAACAAATTATTTAAATTTTTTCATTTAATTAAATCATGAAGAAAGTGGTTAAGATAAGAGAAATTAAGAAGGACAAACTATATAAATAAACTTTACAATTTATTTATACAGTAGAGGAAATAAAGATTTTATTAATCAAATAATGAGTATTTAATTAATATTCTTTGGATGTATACACCTACTGTTGCACCTCCTAATATATTTGGTTATCTACATCATGAAACAAAAGAAGGACCTAAGTTCCCTCCATCAGGGGGACCTAGTTCCTCTAAAGAAGCAACTCAACCATTTTATGATAACAAAGTCACAAACACACCTATCAACCTTGAAGAAACATATGGAAAATGTTTTACTATCTTAAGAAAACAAGGATGTGATACAACAACCAAACATGAAATTCACCAACTTTTAGAAGAAAAACCAATAGATGAAAACACAACAAGATTAGGATATCAAGATCCTCCTCATTCTGAAAAGCCTCCTTTTGAATATTGGAGACTTTGACACGATAGTACAGTGATCTTTGATTCCCCTCTTGGATTGAACACTCTCATTCCATGTGAACAACCATTACATGATTCCACTGACAAGGATGCTAGAATCCCCATGGGTCCTCTTCCTCCTTCAATCCATGAAAAAGGAGAATCTAGTAAACAAAAAAAACCTTATAAATTAAATAAATTAAAGTTTCCTCTCCATCCACCACCTAAATGTGAAAGGAGACTCCAAATGATTTTAAATAGAGGTATCATTCTATTACCACCTATGAATAGGCTGGTAATCTATCCTAAAGATTCTAACATACCATTTTGTAAATATCATCATGTTCTTGGTCATCAAACTGATGAATGTTGTAAATTGAAGGACATACTGAACAAGTACCACTTCAATGATACCGATTGTTATCCTGTCATTGAATAATTCATTACACCAACTCATCTCATCATGCAATAGTTGTAGAATTTTCTATTCTCATTATTGCATGATCTTTCCCATCACCCACCTCAACTCCTTTTTGTCTCACATTCAGTGGGGGCAAGAAGTTGATTAGCCTTGTCCTAGTCATGCATTTGTCCTAGTCTCTTAACTATGCTATTTTCCTTCCACTTATATTAATTGAGATTGCAAAGCCAATAACTTGATTAATGTTTGACTTGCATTTGCATTACTAGCCCCTTTTACATTTTCATTTTTCTATGTGCACATTTTTTTCCCTCGTAACGTGTGTTTGATGTTATCCCTCTCTTCTTCTATATGTCATACTTTTCCTTTTTAGCTTTTGCTTGTGTTTTCCTTTTGGGGATGACGCAAATTGTTGAGACACCCTATGTCTCTTCCATGTTGACCCAAAAGGTCCTTTTCCGTTTTCAAATTTTCTTGTGTTTTCCTTTTGGGGATGATGCAAAGTGTTGAGAAACCCTACGTCTCTTCCATGTTGACCCAAAAGGTCCTTTTTCTTTTTCTCTTTTGCTTTTGTTTTTCGTTTGTGGATGATGCAAGGCATTGAGACCACAATGTCTCCTTCATGCTGACCCAAAAGATTTTCATTCTATTTCCAATTTTCATTTTCCTTCACTTGTGTTTTCCTTTTTAGGATGATGCAAAGCGTTGAGACCACAATGTATCCTTCATGTTGACCCAAAAGCTTTTCATTCTATTTCCACTTTTCATTTTCCTTTTCTTGTGTTTTCCTTTTGGGGATGAAGAAAAGCATTGAGACCGCAATGTCTCTTCCATGTTGACCCAAAATAAATTTTCTTTTGCTTTGTTTTCACTCTCTTTGTGTCATTCTTCCAGTTCTATGTGCTTTGGGGAATGCTGACAGTTCTGAGCTCTTTAATAAAAACATTGTAGCAACGAACATACTAACCCCAAATCCATAGGTCCCTTATGTGTTTGGTGTGTTCCTTTTTGGGGGAAACCCCTCTTTCTTTTATTCCCTTTCTCTCACATGACGTAGCCTTACTCGAAAACATATGACTTGACATAGGGGCTTTCCAAGTTGGGTCTCATGTCCTACATTTTTCATTTGCTACTTTCAAGTAATTGCTCACAGAACGATGTATAGCAATTCCTTTAAAGTGGGGGCATACATTGGAATTATCCATTTGCATTATTTCTTGGTTCTTACTGCAGCCTTAGTACTTCATATGATGTGTTTGATGAGGTTCACACATTTGGGCAACACAAAACTAGAATTAACCAAAACACAAAAAATAAGAAAAAAGGAAGTTGGATCTATCTTTAGTGACCTTGTCTAAGGTAACAAAATGGCCAACAACATTAGCAATATCTTGAATAATATCATCTTCCCAAAATTCCAAAGGAAGCTCAGGGAGACGAATCAAAAGAAGCTGCAAGTCAAGCTTAGTGACATCAAAGCCAACAAACTAGCATTGAAGGCGAAGAAAAGCCTTACCAAAAAACTAAGGGCCTTCATGAAAGATGTGAGTGCATTCCTCCAATGAACCGAAGGAAAAAAAGAAAAAACCCATTCATTAGGGACATTATAAGAAGACCAAGAGCAATCCAAAGTTCATAAGCCCACTTGCGAATAATATCAATATTAGGTTTAAATCCATACAACCACCCAATAAGGGGTGGCTTGCAAACCAACCATAGATATATCAAGCCACCCATCAAGAATGGTGAGAGAAAGAAGGAGAAGAAATAGGAGTTGCACCATTAATTAATAAGAAAAGTTAGAGAAGCTTCATAGGAAACAACTCCAATAGTCACACCTCCAGAAGCAACAACTCCTTGAAGAACATGAAGATCATAATCCAAACAATGAGGAAGAGGAATCAAGGAGCGGGGAATAGCCAAAGAAAATTTTTCCTATAACTCAATCAGAATAGGAGTAGAAGGATTGGGGACCTCCAAAGGAGACCCCAAAATAAAACCCCTTCTAGAATAGGACACAACCCCCAAAAAGCCCTGCCACCATAGGGGAAAGTTGAGAAGCAGCCGGAAGCAAAGGAGGAGGTGAAGGATGTGGTAGTAAAAATCCCCTCTTGAGAGATCTAGATAGGTCAAACCCACTGGAAGACCCATCAACATCCTCCATAGACTCCTTTAAAGGAGGCTCTAGTAGAACCCTTTTCTTAGCTTTCAAACAAGCTTCCAAAAGAATGTCAAAAAAGGATTCATCCTCCTCCAAACTCCAGGAATTTGAATAGCCATAAAAATATACTCCTTCAAATCTTGAGTCAAAAGAAAAAGCCTCACCAACAACACCCAGAACTTTAACACCGTTAGCCTCCCAAGAGTAGAAATCATTGCCCAACACAACATCTGATCCATCACAGTTTGTACAAAGGGCCAAGCCAAAAGCATTCGAACCATTTGCAACTATCAGGAACTCTGACCACGCACCTCTATCTACCTCATCTGTATCCTCAACACCCTTGTCTTGCCCAGAAGAAACACATGTGCAACACTTCATACTTCCCGTGCTACGAAGTAGCCGCCCCTTCCTCTGTCATATAGGGTTTTCCCCACTCGCCACAGACTTCATCTTCACACTGCCGCTCATCTTCAAATTATTGCAATGTCATTTATCTACTTTCTCAATATAAAATAGAGTATTTGTTTATTTATCTAAGCCACAAAAAATTTTACAGATTTGTACAACTAGGTATGACAATTTTACAAGTCATGGTAACAATTTTCAAATTAGGAAAATTAATAAAAAAATATATTTTGAAAGGTGACTTCCACAATTTCATAATAGCTACTTAACTTTAGCAATTAATGACACAGTATGAAGAGACATTTTGGAAAATGGCTACCTACACAAAACTAACCTTAGAAAATTTTGGGTTCTCTACTTTGTTCAAAATATGTATCCCAACTACAAAATATGTCTTGCAGCTATTGCACACCATTTAAACACAACAAAAAAAAAAAAAAATCATTGAAAATAAGAGGTAATAAAACATAATCTTTTCAAGAAAAATTGTCAAGTGAAAGGGAATGAAAGCAATTTCTTGCTTAAACTGAGAATACCTTTTCTCTGCAAAATAAATTTCTTTCTTCCAACTTGTAAACTCTTTGCACAGCTTTTTTCTTGCATATAAGAAAAATAATACAACACTTGTATTGTTGGTCAGTTCTTTTCATGCCTATATTTGAGGTTGGTAGTGGATGATTGTATTCCAATGTGACATTTCCAATAGATAGATTGAATGGTGATTTATTTTACCAAAAAGTTATAAATCGATTTTAATGTTTTTTAGAATTTAAACAAGGAATTGAAAATCTTGCCCATAAATTGCTTGTTTTTATATTTTGTTTAAAAAATGATTTGTTTAAATTAAAATTTTACAAACATTGAGCTAAAAAAATTTCAACAAAATTTAAATACTTTCGATTGGTTAAAAATTAAAAAATTAATGACATACATGTGTAAATAATCTTTAAAAATTAATAGTCATTTACATGACAAAAAATATTAATATTTAACAATAAATATAATATTAGTAATGCTATTCAATAATAAAAATAGCTCTTAGCAAAATATAAAATAGATAAATCAAAGTAAAATTTAAAAAAAAAAATCACATGAAAATAAAAACATTTCTTTCAAATTTACGTTTAAGAATCCCCAGCGGCCCAAATCGCAAAAAGAGAAAGTGGTTGTTTAGGGTTTGGCGCATAGCGCAGGGATGTCATCCTTCTCAGAGGCTCTCCCTGGCGATGAAAAGGCTGGAGAGAAGATCCTCAAGACCAAATGTGCAGTGTCATACAGTTGACAAGGGCGCTGGTCACAAGCAAGGGCCAAACCTTAATGGACTGTTTGGGAGACAATCTGGAACCACGACTGGCTATTCGTATTCTGCCGCCAACAAAAGCAAGGCCGTGATATGGGGAGAGGAAACCCTTTACGAGTATCTCCTCAATCCTAAAAGTACATTCCTGGAACTAAGATGGTGTTTCCTGGTTTGAAGAAGTCACAAGACCCAGTTGATCTTATTGCATATCTCAAGAAGGCCACCTCCTAGTTTAATATATATTTCATTAAACAGCTGCTTTTGAAGTTAGCTGCTTTTGAAAATTCATTTGGGAGAGATTAGGCTAATGCTGAACAGCAGTTGCTGTATTGATGAGGCGATACATACTGTTTTTTTAAATATATATGATTAATGAGTTCCCAAAATGGGTTCTTTTTTCTCATTTGATGTTATTGTTTTTTTTTTTTTTAAAAAAAACATTTCTTTCAAATAAAAGTCAAGAAAATCAGTATAATAATTAGGTCGAAGGCATTCCCTCTATGAAATTGATGGAAATTATAGCTATCAATGAGACCTTAAATTCAAAAGCAGATATATTCATTACTTCTAGCAGCCCCTTGTCTGATGAGCGTAAAAAATCTGCAGTGATTTATGGTGGAGATTCAGAAGCAGATTGAGGCCACGGTAAAAGACATCGAGACTATCGTTTGTACGCATTTGGGCGTTTCCCAACGTCACAACCTCAACTCCACACAGTTTTTCAACTTTCTATTCTGCAAGGATCTCAATTCTGCGTTGAATTCTGGTATTCTTGTTTTAATTTTCTCTCAAGTCCACAAAGAAAAGTCATCTGCAACAAAAAAACCGCACATTGCAAAGAGTCAAACAAGATCTACAACTAGATTAATGGGAAATGAATGCTTAGTGAACTGCAAAAATCTGCAGATTGCAACAAAATCTTGACCCTGCAAATTGTGATGAAAGAACCTGCGACCTCACAAAACCAAGGCCTCACAAAATCAATTATGACAGAATGCCAAGCAAATAATGATGGAAGTTCCTGCAAATCGCAAGGAATACTCATGTGGAAGTCCTGATGATTGGCAATCTTCGGCCTCTTGTGCTCATAAGAGGTAAATTTTTTGTCTACCAATTCTCTTCCTCAGTTGCAAAAATTCAGTGGGCTTTCTGTTACTTTACTGCACTCTTAACCCGAGTGGTTATTTATTGAATATCATGTAGTTTGTTAGATAGATTTTGGGAACATGTGGGATATTTTAGTATCCTATTTTTTTTTGAAATATCAGTTTTGAAAGCCACCCTATCAATGCTCTTCTTGTGCTATTGGTAGGACTTATATTTCTTGAAAGAGGGAGATTTATTTGTAGCTATGTCAAGTTTGATATTCTCAGTGTTCCACGGGGACGCGTCCCCCCTGAAAAACCACCCGTTTTTGAGACGGGGACGTTTCCGAGACAGGGAGACGCCTAGGAAACGTCCCTCCGCCGTCCACCCGCTGTCCCCCCATTTCTCCGCCGTCCCCCCCTGAAGTCCCCCATCCCTCCGAAGTCCCCTTCTGGGAGACTTCAGGGAAACTTCTGGGAGACTCCAGTGAAACTTCTGGGAGACTTCCAAAAGTCCCCTACACCCAAGGAAACTCCAAGGAAACTTCTGGGAGACTCAAGGGAAACTTCTGGGAGACTCCAAGGAAAATCTAGGAGACTCGAAGGAAACTTCTAGGAGACTTCCAAAGGCATGAGGCCATTAGCCTGGAGCCATTTACTATTAGCATTTACTATTTTGTATTCTGTTTTTGAAGTTTTGAAGTTTGAACATTGACGATACAAGGATAGTTGAATGTAATTATGATTCATGAAGCATGATTCATGAATCATGATTATGAAACTCAAATTATGAAACATCTAGTTCTTGTTGCATTTTCCAATGTCTATATTTTCATTTTGATTTTCAATGTTGAGTGGTTCACTAGTTCAATGAAATGATATATCATTGCAATGTGTTATTGTGTTTAAACTTTAAACTTTTAAGTTTTAAGTTTTGTTTTTATGTGTTAACTTTACTTATTCCTTAGGCTTCTATAGTTATATAATTATATTGTTATACATCTTTTTATAACTAATTTTTCAAGTACTCTATGTATTTCAGTGCCGCCCCCCCACCACCCGTCCACCCGCTGTCCCCAAACTTAGGCCCCCCATCTCCCATCTCGGAAACATGTTCCCCGCCGTCCCCCCGTCCCCGTCCCCGAAACTCCATGGAACACTGGATATTCTTTGATGACTACTGCAGTTTGCCACATGAGTTGCTTTCTTTTATTTCTTTTTTACCTTATGGATTTTAGTATTAAAGTTCGTACAATGTATCTAGGCTGTGTGACTGATTGTAGCAGCACATGCCTACAATCTCTGTGCCTGAACTAAAATTTTCTGGTACCTCCTAGTTTTGGTTCTACCTAAAAAGTAATGTATTCTTAAAAATTGGTGGGTTCTTGTTAGGATTCACGTTTCTGGAACATTTATGGAAAGAACTTGGCATATCTGGTTCTTTTCATGGACAAACATCCTAAAAGGTTCTGTAGAAATTTAATAAAATAAATAAATATAATGAAATATAATGTTGATTATGCACATAACATTAATATTATGAAATATAAAGTTACATACAAATATTTTGTGGCAAACCATTCTTGGGGTCCTAAAAATTTGCTGCCTCCCTTACTCAAATTTCCTGGTAACTTTACAAACAATAGATTCAACAACCTGTTGAGGATGCTTGTCTTTTATATTCCTATGATAGTGATTAAAACTGTTTGTTTTACTTATGTTCTACAAGTGAGACCCCGCCAAGGCATGTGGGGTAGAATCTCACATTTGTGTGCAGCCTAGGATGTTGACCTTGTTGTTGCCAGCTCCATATTGGGCATAGGCTATGATATCTAGGTGCTTTTCCTCTAGTGATTGACCTCAAGTCTTCCTTCTAATCTTTCTCTGCCGCTAGAGGCTACATGTCCTACAATGAGCCTCTTTCTTGCTACCACCTGTTAAAAGGTTATCTACCTATCAGCTTGCCACTCTATGTTCATTTTTTCTTTGTTCATTTAGTCTTTGAGTTGCTACATGGTTTGCACTATCTTCCAAACATTTTACTAAATTTTTCAACATGCAAACTACATATCCTATGAGAATAATCTCCTAGCTTCCTAGAGTTTTCCAAGTTGTTACATTGAACATCTCCTATGAGAATAATCTCCTAGCTTCCTAGTGTTCCCCAAGTTGTAACAGTTGTCAATGTAACAAAATTAAATTGTTGATATAATAGACTAGCAAAGAAAATGCCTAATAGTGTGTTGGAAAAATATCCTTTTATCACTAATTTTTAAAGAACAAGATTAATGCCAAGGCAATTAGCATTATAAGCAAAGTAGCTCTCAAATAATTCTCCAGAAAAATAAAGATGCACGGACAAAGTTGTTTAATTCATTTGGTCACTAGTGGCTTAGGGAGACTTCATCCCCACAAAATTTTAGAATGACAATAGGAGTTCTCTCACAATTTTTATGTGAAGGGGAGAGGTAGAGGAGAAAAATAGAGCACAAATGAAATAGAAAAATGGAAAGCAGAGATAAGCTATAACAGTATTTATATTTCAAATAATCAAATCTTTACTAACTTCATTCCTTTAACAGACCATAAAACAGAGCTACTGCTCCTTCCTTCATTCAGAAAATCTCATGCATAGATATTGTGGTATTTGAAACCAACTACTACAACATAGCTATTACACACATAAAGAGATATTGCTATAGCCCAAACTATCTGCCCCTGTTTTTAATACATAGAAAAAGACTACTTTGAAACTATGTATGAGCCCAACAAAAAGAGGTAAAACCAAAACATTTAATTGTAATTAATGTTTCAGCATGGAGAAATCTTAGAAATAAGATTATGTAATATTTTCATATGTAAAACAGTCTTGATGCAAAATGGTGGCCTATGGAAGAGCTCAAAATATCTTTGACTGTAAAGAGAATGATGAAATACATAGTTGGCTTTAAGGTGGATAATTGGGATTAATTCCAATACTCCCCCCTCCCCCCCTCTCCTTAATCACAACTATTGTCATCTATGATTCCCAAGTGATCTCTTCGATAGACAAAAGTTTCTTTTCTTAATGCCTTGGTGAAGATATCTACACATTGATCTTGAGACCTACAAAATTCCAAAAAGATCTCTCCATTGTTGATCAACTCTCTAATAAAATGATATCTAGTGTCAATATGTTTACTTCTCTTGTGAAAGAATAGTTTTTTGGACAATGCTATGGTTGAGTTGTTGTCACAATGTATCTTTGTCGCATCTTCTTATTCATGTTTCAACTCTTTCAACACTCTTCTCATCCAAACTACTTGGCATGATACCCCTATTGCTACTACATACTCTGTTTCAATAGATGAAAGTGTGACAATGGGTTGTTTCTTTCAAGCCCATGATACTACACTAGTGTCAAAGTGAAACATAACCCAATGTGCTCTTTCGATTGTCAATGCTTCTAGCACAATCACTATCCATCTATCCTATGAGTTTGAACTCATTTGAGCTTGAATATTGGATCCCATAATTCCTTGTTCCACTCACCTATCTTAAGATTATTTTCCCAGCTTTCCAATGTGAGTCTTTTGGAGACTCCATGAACCTTGAAATCAAAATTACACCATAAATTATGTTTGGCCTTGTGGATGTTAGGTACATGAGACTACCAACAAGTCTCTTATACAAAGTTGGATCTACATTGGATCCTTTGTCATCTTTGTTTAGCTTCAAACTTGAGACAATTGGTGTTGGTGCTGATTTGAATTCAACATATTAAACCTTTTCAAAATATCATTTGCATACTTTGTTTGAGAGATGAATGTACCATTTTCATTTTTATTCACCTTAATGCCTAAAAAGTATTTCATGAGTCCCAAATCAATCATTTCATATTCCTTCTTCATAACTCCTTTGAACAAATCAATTGATAAGTCACCCGTGAATATTAAATCATCAAAATATAAACATACAATGACAATTTCACCTTTTCCATTCATCTTTATGTACAATTTTGGCTCACTATTGCACCTATTGAAGCCATTTTGTAGGACATATTAATTAATTGTGTTGTACAAAACTCTTAAGGCTTGCTTGATACCATATAGTGCTTTCTTGAGCTTATAAACCTTGTCTTATTGGCCTAAAATATCATACCTAAGTGGTTGTTCCACATAAACTTCTTCTTCAAGATGACAATTTGAAAATGTTGATTTTACATCCATTTGATCAAGAAGCCACTTGTTTTGAGCTGCTATGGAAAAAATCATTCTCATTGTGTCTAGACAAGCTACATGAGCAAATGTCTCATTGTAATCAATTATGGGCTATTACACACCTGATTAGGGTCAAATTGTAACATCCCTCTTCGACCAACCTACCCAAAAATGACAGATTCTTCTCATCCCACCTTCAAAAACATTGATTCTAACTTCATTTCACTCTCTCTAGACATTCACATTTGTTCTCTCAAGGAAATTCATAGCATTCTAGCATTTCATTGTTAGCATTGCAACAACATTGACACTCCATCAACTCCACATTGTAAGTGTGAGGCAGCCATATAATTTGTGGGCTTGGAGTCTTGCGAGACCTCCCTTCATCACTGTTGCAGTTGTGGTGACTTTGTCAATTCCATACCTTGCATTTTCGCTCTATTGGCTAGTGAGCTCTAGGGTGGAGGTGGTAATGCTTCACTCCTCTCCTTTGTGATTTGATAGAGTACCATAGTATTTTTTTGTAGTGTTCATTGCAATCTTTCTTTCTACTTTCTTTATTGCCTATTCTACTCCATTTCTTTATGGTTGTTTGTAGAGGTAGAAACACCAAAATGGGGGTCTAATTGACGCAAGCCCCTATACATCCCCAACAATTTTCCCCTCTTGCTTATGTGTAGGAGAATGTGTGTGTGGAGCTAGTTGGCGAATTAGTGCTTTTGTGAGATCACCTTCATCACCCTAGCTTTTATTTACTTTCTTTTTCATCTCCATCTTTATTTTTTGTACTTTCTCATTTTTTTTCCCATCAAAATCAACTAGCTAGGTTATTAGTAAGTTTTTAGGTATTTTTTAATGTACTTTGTGTTTTCTGGCCGTATGGATGCAAGTGCGCCAAAGAGATTCCAATGTGTCGCATTGTCATCCTAAAACTGTGCTTCTATCCTTGGACATAAAGTTGTTTGAGCTACAATAATGAATCCAAAAACCAATTCGCCTAGCCTAAACCTAAAGTTTAGGTCTATAGAGTGGCAAAAGTACTATATAGTGCTCTTCATTCTCGATCCTCACCCCAAGACATCCATTAGAGTGAGGTAAGTTATGGAAACCCTCCACTCTCAACTCTCCTTGACCTGAAGCCTTGACATGGTTGGTCCCCACATTTTTGGTGAACCCAATGTGAATAGCATCTATCCATTTGTCTATGTTGAGGATTTTCCCTTGTGCCTTGAGATTGTTGTAACCATGAGTGTTGTGAAGGTTTATGATCATCACAACCCATTCCACAACTTTCAGGTATGTTGTTAGAAGATGCGTATGACACTTACTAATGGAGAAGACAAAAGTCACTTCTAGTTTTGCATCCAGTTTCTCCAATGGTTTAGCTAATGAGTTTACTAGAGGTTTTCCTATACGCTTCACTAACGAGATGAGTTTCGTAGATGAGACCACTTACATTCCTACTCCTCTAGCATCCCCTATAGCTTTATCCATGGACAAGGATGAGGTTTTGCATGTCTTTGCGGAAAACCTTTCAGCATTAGATAACAGATTGGAAGGCCTTATGAATCACTAGGAGAAAGCACCAAACATGGCAAGAGCCACTATGCTTACTAGCGAAGTGAGAAATTTGTTAGGAAAGGATTAGATAGGCATAGAATTCTTACATGGCCTTGCCAATCTAACTGAAGCTTATGTCCCTTTGTATAAGCCTAGATCGGGTACCACCTAAGGAGAAGTGCTCAATACCTATGAAAGACAAATAGGAATTTCAATGCTGACCACATCTATACACAAGGCTGAAATAGGGCCCTCGATCAATGTCTCATCTACTTCTCAAAATCCCCCCACTATCAAAGTGAGTAAAATGCCCCTTGGGTTTAGTTTCAACCCTCCTACTACCCTTGGTGGTGGAGGCTCTAGTGGAATGGGTGGTGGTGGCTTTGGTAGTGGATCCAACACTAGAATAGGTGGCTTTGGTAGCAGAGGTGGCACTAGTGGAAGTGACCCTAGTGGAGGCCATGGGTGTGGCTTTGGTAGTGGAGGTGGGTCTAGTGGAGGCCCTATCAGTGGTGGCAGCTCTGGTGGTGGTCACAACAATGGCTTTTGAGGTGGTTCCAGAGGTGGTTTTGGTGGTGGTGATTTTGGAGGTTCCACTAGTCCTTTATCATCTACTAAACCTATTTTGAATGTGTCGTACTTTAGAACATGGGTCATACACAAAACCAGTTGACGAGTCTCTCCCAAGCTTCTTCCCAACCTATCTTTCAACCCTTCTTCTGACATAGCCCATTATCAGTAGCAATCCTAAGTACTCCCCTCCCATAAGGAATGGAGATTCCAAAATTTGAGAAATATGGTGGCAAAGGGGACCCAAAAATGCATGTTTCCACCTTTAATGCCATGCATACAAACTTCTTCAATCATGACGTGTTGATGGCAAAATTATTTCCTCGATCTCTTAACGATACATCACTCAAGTGGTATTATTCCTTACCCGATAACTCTATCTTCTCATTTGATCAACTTGCAAATCAGTTTCTTTGATGGTTCCAACCCAACATCAGACCAAACATGCACTTTTTGTATCTCGTTTGGTGCAAGCAGGGGGATAATGAGAAGATAACTGATTTTATAGCAGCAATACCAAATGCTCTTTTCTCATATCTCGTACCTACTGCTTTATTCTGACGTGTAGAAGTTGTTCATAGGGAACTTCTAGAGACCATGGTAGGAAAAGTTTTCCCTCATGAAATACCCTTCTTTCATAAATTTGTGTGCTACATTACAAGACTATCAACAAACGGTAGCTTAGTTTGGGGGATCCTCCTCACACCCCCATTCAAAAGGAAAATACATTGTATCGATCTCAGGAAAAGGCAAGGCTATTGCAAATGTAGTAGTCGCAATGAATGCTAATGAACTCAAGTGCAAGAGAAACCTCACAAAGTTAGCAGAATCTTATTCTTCCATCTTGTAGAGGTTGTTGAAGGATAATATCATAACCTTGGAGAACCCTCAACCTCGCAAGGAGCCTTAGCTTGATTAGTACAATGCAAATTCCTTCTCTCAGTATCATCGAGTCAACATACATGATACTAAATGTTGTATGCACCTGTGTCACAAGATACATGACCACATTGAGGATGGTACTAATCATCTCGATGGGAGTAAAAAAACCAAAAATAAATCAATGGAAAAAGTGAATAGTGAGTTGTAGATATACACAGACCCATTTTCGTCTCATTCTACTAACTTAATTATTGATCCTTCTGATTCTACCACTTAGCCCTCAAAGTACATTAACATGATCACAGTTACTCCTTCCCTGTACCCTACAACTAGTTCGCTAGACATGGCATTCACCTTGCATTATATGCCCATGAAAAATAAGCCCTCTCGCTTCTACGTTCTCACTCACCTCAATGGGAACATTGTGATGAGGTCTTATTTGACCCTGTGAGATGAGTGAATGTTATTACAGAGGAGACACTATGGTTGAATTCCTTGTAGAGAGAGGAATATGAAGAAAAAATGTTTACCATTCCTATGCACGATGGTCTCTCTATCAATCCATATGGTTCAATAAATCTTTCTATCCTAGTTGGACCTAGGACCATGGATATGACCTTTGACATTATTTCAGAATCAAATTTTTTCAAGGTGAAGTTAGGCATACCTTGGCTAGCTTCCATGAATGGAATCACCTCCGTCATTCATAAATGTCTTAAATTCTCCCATCAAGGTGTTGTGCATGTTGTGCATGACATTAGATACCAGCTATTGTTGTCCCGTGGGTGCTATTCACTGGATCATTTTTGGCCTGCCCTGGTTGGTCCACTTCCCCCAAGAATGGACCTACTTTACCAAAAATATGTGAAGTATAAGACCGGGGACAAGGGACAACCAAAATTGACCCTTCTGGTAGTGTAGCAGCAAGTTGTCACCTCTTCTCAAAAGGGAAAGAAGAGGCCTCGCCACCCTTAGGGTACTTCTTCTGCTCCACTTTCTGAAGGATAATTTTGGATGAATACTCCTAGCTTTTACATGAGAAGTCTGATGATGCCTTCTTGGTGCAAAGCTAAGATTAGGTTATTAGACCTTCCTACCATGCCTCCTGGACCATGGCCCTAACTGTACAGTATAAGGAAAGGTCCCCATCAGGAATCCTCTATGTCTCAGCCTTTGTGGCCTCCCACCACTCCTCTTAAAGTAGTGAATGGGAAGACGTCCATCATCGAGGCGCTAGAGACGAATCCCATCTTGGTATCTCAACGTCTTCCTCCTGCTCTCATTTAGAAGTTTATCCCTCCGTCGGAGATGGCTATGATGGAAACCTTTATGGCTAAGCAGGAGCCTTTTGTTCCTTTGCAACACCTGACCTCTAACTCAAAGAGTCACAGAAACTACCTTGCATGTCAATGCAAGCACTAGAAAAAGGCTCTAGTAGCTCAATAGGCTACTTTATAGAAAAAGGAAGAGGAGTTGACCGACTTTGAATCAGGGCCTCCTAATGCATCCCCCTCTCTCCTCCCCTCTACTTTTGTTCAATCAAGTTTAGTCTTGCTTCCGGCTCCTACTATGAGTGTGTGTCCTCCTAACCCTAAAAAGGTGCAGGTGTTAATTTCTCCTTCTATTGAGTTGCCCCTATTGATGTCCCTTCTAGAAATCCCGCCATTCCCTAAACTCATGGACATGCCGAATACCTCAGTGGTGTTTG
Source organism: Sequoia sempervirens (assembly GCA_007258455.2). Lineage (NCBI taxonomy): Eukaryota > Viridiplantae > Streptophyta > Pinopsida > Cupressales > Cupressaceae > Sequoia > Sequoia sempervirens. The sequence continues at coordinate 11,627 of VDFB02133542.1, read as the reverse complement.
TCATGGTTTTATCCTCCTCCTATGTGCCTCTTTCCTAGTCTGTGGGGAGTTCACATCTTCCAACAAAGTAGAAAGAAAAGATTGGACCTTCTAACAATGGAGGGAGTAAGAGGATCCCACCTTCTTCGAAAGGTGGTCCTGTGCTAACTTGTTATGTTTTGGTGACAGAGCAAGTTCTGATTTTCCCTAAGTTTTTCACCACTCCCGAGTCACTTGGGGGAGCCTAGCAATGAACCTTAGGTACTGTCCTCCCCATCCATTGAGGTATGACATGGAACTCCTAGAAAGTGCATGTTTAACTCTTTGGATGAAGTTTTGGCCTTGTCAATGATCTTCAAGAAATTACTGACCATAGCTCCACAAGAGCCAAGTGGAGAAGCCCTTACAGGGCCTTGTTCCTTAGCCCTTGTCGTGGGAGGGTCAGAAACTCCTCCCCTTAATATTGCACCATTTCAAGTTTTTCCTCCTTCCCCTTATAATGATCTAGATTGAGAAGCGGATGACCTCTTGGTCGATGAGTGTTACAGGGAGGCCTCTTCTTTTTCTTTAGAATAGGTGTGTGTTTGTTGTGATGTGTTCACCCATGCTTGTGTTATATGTGTCCTAGATAACCCTTTTCACCCTTGTTGGTGCTTGCATACATGAGTGATTTTGTGTCATAAACTTCCTTTATTTGTATCATCATTCTTCCTCTATTATGTGTTTTAATTTTCAACAAATTGGGGATGATGCAAAGTGTTGGGGGAATTTCGGCCTCCCTTCCTTGTTGACCCATTTTTTAATTTTTACTTTGTCTTCTCGTGCATTCTTCACTTGGCTTGATATAGTAGGGGGTTGATGACATTTCATTTATATACTATTACTATACTTATATATATTTATGAGCATCTCTGACCCTGAAATATCAAATCACCCTTGTGTCTCTTATTTGTGCCACTTCTCTTTAATTTTCTCTTCTTATATTTCTCTCTTCTTTGCTTGAGTTGTCCCTCACATGTGTGAAAGCATTACTTTCACAATGTTATGATTTTCAAAAAATGCATTTGTTTCCAACAAATCTTTTTTTGAAAATCCTTGCAAAACCTTTTTAAAGATCGCATTCTCAACTTGGACCCCTAACGAAACATGTTTCCTTCATCATGGGTTTGCAAAGAAAGGACTTAAGAACTTTCCTCCAAGGAGGGAGCATCTTAAATTTCCTGTGGGAGAAGCCTCGACCTTCCCCTCGTGAGGGGGCATCTCTTTCCTTTTAAATTCTTTAATGAAGTGAACATCTTTTGAAATGATTCATTGATGATGAATTGATTTGAGAAAAACATATATTTACACACTTTCAAACAACACAAACTATATTTTGGTGTTGGGGTTTTTTTTATGTTGATACAAATTGCATAGCTATTAATTTCAGATAAGTTGAATAATATTTTAATGTTGAACTAAATTTTGGAATTTTTTACTTTTTAAACCCATTGAGAAAGGTTAGCTCTCCTTAATGCAAATTATGTTTCTATTTCATATTTCCTTTATTTGAGGTGGTTGATAAGATCTTTTTGGTGATCTAAATCTCTTTCACTATGCTCACGCTATTATTGACCAGCCTAAACAACATAATTGAATAAAGTCTCCAATTCTTATTCAATTATTAGAGATGAAGTAGGATAATTATTATTCCTATTTCCTCTTATGTTTCTCATATGTGGAGGAAGAGACAAGTTCATATCTAAATTTTTTGTAAGAATTTTTTTGAGATGCATATTTATTCATTTTATTAGCATTTATCTCTTTTCCAAACATACCAAAATCATGCCTAAAGGTTCTTATATTAGTTTTTGATAAAATTAGTAGCAAAAGTATGTCATGTATATTGATTATACTATTTCTTATGCATCTCTCCTTTTTGAAGCACCTACTCTTTAAATAATTGGAGAATTACATAGAGTTGATATGCTTGAATTCTTAGCCTTCCATTTCTCTCATCACCTTCTTGCATGAAAGGAAATAGCCTTAGGCATTTCTTGACCTTTTAGTCACTTATCTCTTTTCATTATTTTATCTTATGACGTTAAATTTTTTATCTACCTTGACTAACTTTCCACTCCTTGAAAGGGGAAAATAATCCATATAAATAAAATTTGATTATATTAACCAAGTACCAATACTTTCCTAGCTGCATAATGGTTATTGATTAACATGGGTCTTCAAGTTGAGTCTTGATTTAACTATCACTGACAACAACACTAATGTTTTAGTGATATGAGCTACAAACAAAAAATCCCTAAGGTTTGATAATTTCCCAACTGCTAGGGGTGTCAATCTTGATAAGATTACCATAAAACTATATGTATATTGGGCAACCTAGGATCAATTTTTGAGGTGGATAAGACCTCCATTTTTTTCTTTGCAAGACCAAGGGTGGTTTACTTGAGGTGTTGAATTTATTATTTAAATTATGATTAAAAACTTCCTTATTACAAAATATACCATATGTATAATATATCCCAATACATGAGTCACAATATACTTATGTGCTAGTTTGGACATGTATGGTTTAACACCTTATTAAAAAATTATCTACTATATAAATGTCTAAGAATGTGTTTACAATAACCCTTTATGTTGTTATTTACATTCAAACTTGCAAGTTAGAACAAACAAAAAAATATAACTCTAAAGATGTTTAAGTTGATGCATTTCAAGTGTGTTGAGGATTATGGGGAGAGAAATATAGTCATATATTGATTCCTTTATCCATTGGGAAATAAAATCTTTGAATATAATCAAACATGTAACAAAAACTAACATAATGTATTAATCAAGATATGAATAGGAAAGCTAGGCTCTACACATACATAGAAAAATAATAAATGGTTGTTGAATCTATTAAGTGAGTACACTTATAATCTATGGATATTCCCATATATTTCCTTTATTATGCTAAAAAGATACCTTACAAAATCTTTGCAAGGATTTTATAAAATTTTAGTTGAAAAAATAAATAATATATATCAAGAAATGCATGCCACACACAAGAAGAAACTCAACTAAGGTTGAATCTACCTTTAATAATTTAATATTCAAGGTTTATAATATTTTATTGTAGATTTGGGATAACTTGGATCATTACAATATAAAATCAGACAACCCAAAGCTAGAAATTGAAACTCTAAGGCATCCTCTATATATCTCTCTTATGCTAATTTTTAAATCATCTCTTATGATATCTTCTAATATTTCTTCCCTCAAAATAGAAACTAAGGTAGATATACCTATGGTAGGAGGGTGTACAAAATTTTAGAAATGCAAACTGCATAAGAAGCTATAACCATGAGATACTCTAGTAACTATATCACATGTGTCTCATACAATCATGCCTTTGATCCTTACCATATTTTCTTATTGATAATTCATGGGTTTTAGTGTGAATTATTTGAAATCATCAATGAAATATGTTGAAATCACTTCCTAGAGGTGTGAGTTTGATGTGATCATAAATGAAGTATAAGTATCATAATCCTCCCTCAATCCTTTTGCTAAAATGCATTTTAATACCTGTAGCTTCCTTTGGATTGATATTTGTGGTTGTAGGTGTTGGTGAGTACTAACAAAGATCTTCTAATCAAAATCCCACCCTTTGGGTCTATCAACAGAGTATTAGGATTGAGATTACCTCTTGCCAAAAGAAATTATATTAAATCATTGGGAACCTCAAAGAACCTTACTATTACCTTTTTCAATTGTCGAGTGTTAGGGCTTACCATTAACTACATATTAAGGAGGGAAAATGGAGAGGGATGTTGAAAGCATAATTTCTAATTGAGGGAGAATACTTGGGGATCACACCTTGCCTTACCCAATGCTTATTGATTGAGAGAGAAAAACAAAATAATGTATCTATGAAACCATGATAAGGCATTGAGCCATAAAAAATAAAGCTTCAAAAACTTAATGCAACATTTTCCCTTTAAGAGGAGCAAGAGAAAAATTTGATGTTAAGACAATGGCAACCTTGACAGACATTGAGCATTGAGCCTCCTTCATAATACATGCCAAGAAGGGATGAGGGGAAATGTAAGATGCAAGTTTGAATTCATAAAGACTTAGAAGATATTTGAAAGAAAGGGGAAGTGGTGCATCAAGGATTAAGGTTAACTCTAATGGATGAAAAAGGAGGAAAGAGAAAAAAAATTGAACTTCAATGAATGGCTTAGGATAATTCGCAATGAGCTGAGGGAATGAGTAAGATGTTAGGGGTTGGGAAGGAATCATACCATATGCCAAGGTGGTATTGGGGGAAGAAGATTTCTAAAAACCTAATAAGTAAAGACTTTGGAATTTAACAAAGGGTGGTCTTTGAGAATTTGGGAGGCAAAGGGAAGCATGTCAAGGAATGATGAAGGTATGAAAGATCTTGACACCTCAAAAGTTTGAAAGACTTAGAACTTAGGATATTTTATAAAAAGGACTTTAGGTGTTAGGGAGACTTTAAAATAAATACCAAAGAGGTATAAGAGAAAGGAAAACCTTGAAAACCCAAAATTCTAACAAATAAAAACTTAAATGATTTTACAAGGGCATAAACATGGAGACAGGGTCGATAGAGAAACCATGGTGATAGAAGGAACACTGAAACTTTGATAGCTTGACAACACAAACACTTAGTCAATTTTAAGATATTGTAGCTTAGGTTTTTTACTAAGGAATGAACATGTGGGATAGATAAAATAGCCAAAGTTACAAATCATGCAAGATTTTCCACTTAGGATTCCTCAAATTAATTAAAAATAATAGGCAAGTGAAGGAAAAAAGAAGACTAGCAAAAGAAGCGAGGAAAAATGAGACTTCACATGAATGGGGTGTCAAAAAAAAATTCCTTCACCATTAATTTAATTTTAAAATTTTACACAATAGAAGGGAGAAAATCCAAAAATAAATATCAATATTCTACTCACTAATAGTGGAGAGAATTATTGGACTAGTACTCAACATATGAACATTTTTAAAATTTAAACTAAGTCAATTTTTAATAAGCTAAATTACTCTAGAAATTGGCCCATCATCTTAAAATTGAGTACATAATACTTTATATGTTATTCTCTTGTTGCTGTAAATAAGAAAAAATATAATATAAATGGCTTGAGAAATTAAAGTTTTAAAGTATTAAGAATAAGAAAATGTTTAATTTTTATTATAGAATTATTGAATTTTAAGCATCGTCATACAAATAATTACAAATCATTGGATTTTTACCAATTGAAACTATGGATTATGCTTAAGATTTATTTAAGAATGTTATAATGAACCAAATAATTAGTTAGATCCAATAGAATAAAAGGAATAATATAGCATAATACTAACATAAATAAGAATACAAAAAAAAACTTTCTCTAATAGAAATTCTTGGATAAGAAAATCCCAATGGAGAGCTTAGGGTGATAGATCTAGATTTTGAAATGATTACATAGACTAAAAAGGATGAGTAATTATTTTTTTAAATATAATTTGACCATTCTACGTTTTTTATTAAACATAAGAAATGGAGTTTTCTTATTAAGAAGTTTTGGAATTTCATAGCCATTGACCATTCTACTTACATTAACATTTTTTTCAAATAGTCAATTTTTAAATAGTCAAGATTATAAAGTAATATTTTAAAAAATATATTAAATCTTAGAATTAACAAATTAAAAAAAAAAAAATCCAATTTTTACATCTTTATCAATCTTACTATATTTTGATGAAACATTTTACTATTATCTTGACAAAAGGTATAAGTCATGCCTCTCAATAAATTATAGATTTTCAAAATTAAAAACTATTTTTTAATGATCAACCTTACATGATTATTAATGTTGAGAAGTGATTTACAATTACAATAAAGAATGGAACATAATAACATACATGTGTAAATAAAAAATCTTTCTTTTCTTTTAAAATTAATAGTATAAAGTGAATAAATTAAAATAAAATAAAATATAAAGTGAATAAATTAAAATAAAAATTCAAAAAAAAATCATATGAAAATTTTAAAACTCTTTCAAATAAAAATCAAGAAAATCAGCATTGCGCCGATCGAACACCAAAGACAGAACATGTTTGAAGGTGGAGAGGAGCAGTGTCCATGAATTTTTCAAGCAACGCTTGTCTGCCCTGATGGAAGCTTAGGCTACGCCAGTGGAAGATTATCCTCACATGCTCTACTCCTCTCGACAACGCATCCCATGCATTTATGTCAACAATCTTCTCAAACTCCTCCTCCGCAATGATTCTGGGTGTGCCCGCACGGAGGTCGATTTCCGGGTTTTGTGCAGGATGAGCGAATTCAGAGAAGGAAGGAGAAGCTAAAGGCGTATTAGTATGAAGTTGTCAAAGCTCCTGAATAAGATAATAATTGAAAAAGTGGAAAATCTATCGTTAAAAGATGTTGCAAACTTGATATCGTGTTGCAGGGGTGTGGCATCCAAGGCCAAATATTTATACGAGCAGCGTCGTAGGGTGGACATGTCATGTTTGGAAAGCGTGACGCCTTCCATCTGCAACCGCCTCATCAATCACTTCTCCCACAGCCGCCTCGTGAGCCTCCATTTCCGCTATGATGTTCACCGCCACACAGTGGACGCCATAGCAGAAACGGAGGCTCACAAGGCGGCTGTGGGAGAAGTGGATGATGAAGCGATTGCAGATGGATGGCGTCACGCTTTCGAAACAGGAAATTTCCACCCTAAGACGCTGCAACACAATATCAAGTTTGCGACATCTTTCAAGATAGTTTTTCCCCTATTTCAATGATTATCTCATTCGGGAGCTATGGTAGCTTCATAAAAGTACGGCTTGAACTTCTCCTTCCTTCTCTCAATTCGCTCATTCTGCACAAAACCTAAATAAAATCCATTGAATTAGAGCTTCCCGAATAGAAATAGCGCAATCCATTCAATTAGAGGTTTTGCTTATCAAAGTTACAAATGGAATTCGTTAATATAATCTATCTTACATATTTTACAAACAGAGCAGGAGTGGAATTCTAGAAAATGCAAACCTTTAAACCTAATTTTTTTAAAACCTGGACAACAGGGATCTCAATTTAAATAATAATGTATCCTGAAACTCCATATTTCAGGGCGGAGGACATATAACCGAATTATATCCACATTAGTTTTTTCCCAATCTTAAAATAGAAATGCATGACATGCAATGCTACTTTTCATGTTGATTTCAAGCTTCAGAATCATATTATGCAATTTACGAAATTTACAATTTAAAATTGAGAGAATGTCAGCACAGCAAGTCTTAATTCAGGGTTTTTCCTATTTCTTAGAACAATGCTTTTGGAATATATATCACTAAATGGAGTACATCTAATCTATGGCAAAAGAGAGAGTGCTTACCTCTCAGATGATTCAGATCTTGAAAATTGACAATGAATATATATATCAGTAAATAGAGTACATCTAATCTATGGTTAAAAAGAGAGTGCTTACCTTGCAGATGATTCAGATTTTGAAATTTGAATGATCATAAACTGTAGAATTAGGGTAAAATTCAGGTGAAAGGCATGAATCAATCGTATCAATCATCAAACATATAAAATTTAAACCCTAAAGACTCTAATTCAACAATGAAGCACAAATGAACATAGAAATATTAAATAACAAAGCAATAATACCATAATTCCTATGCCATTGTTGAATCACCTTCATTGCTATTCTCCATTTTGCTTTATATGCTATTGCCCTCAGATTTGTAGTATGCAAGAATAAACCTAGTAATAGTAACAACAAAATATCAAAGATAGTGGTCGTAATTAGTCAATTAGTGTCAAAAAGAAAGGGATAGATCTTTTTTATAGAAAACCAAATTTGAATGAAGAGCCAAGATTAAATGATGGAGATCAATGGATGAGATTGCTTTGAGAAGCAAGGAAATAGGGTCAGGGCTAAAATAGGGTTTAGTTAAGGATGGACGGTGGAGATAAAAAGTTAATAAAACCTTATCAAGGGTGAAGGTTAGTTGAGATGAGTGATAAGATTTGGCACAAAAAAAGGGGTGGTTGGAGTAAATTAAATAATTATAAAATTATTTAATTTAAGAGAGAAAATGAATTAATAAATAATAAAAGCAATTATTTAATTATAAAAGAAGAGGGAAAAGTTGACTTTTTAATTAAAATACTTACTAAATAATTACTAGTGGGAGGGGAAATACATGAATTAAATAAATAAGATGTATTTAGGTAATCCTAGAAGAAAAAGCTAATGCATAATTAAATAAAAATAATTATTTAATTATAGTAGGAAAATATTAAAATATAATTAAATAAATTAGAATTTATTTAATTATAAAGTGGAAGAATTAATTAGTGATGTAATTAAATAAATTGATTTAATCAATTAATCAAAATAAAAATGAATTAATTAAATAATTAAAATTATTTAATTAATAGAACAATGACTTTAAGAAATAATTAAATAATAATAAAAAATTATTTAATTACATAGGAGGGGAATTAATGTGGAAAATGGTGTTCAAGGCTTAATAAATTTTTCAATGTCTACACAAACATCAAAATTAATTTCTTTCACACTTAAAAACAACATAATCCATTCAATTGGAGCTTCCTCTTATCAAGTTATAAACAAGAATGCAGGTTTCAAGGATTGAATGTATCATGGGCATCAAACTTCCATGTTTAAGGGTTGAGGAGCTATAACCAAAGTATATCCATAGTTATTAGTTATTTTTCCCAATCCTAAAATAGAAACTATCCTACTTTTCAAGTTCTAACTCATGCACTCTTTGTCTATAGACAAGGTATTAATAAATTATTTTATTTAAGAATTTAGCTTATTTTTTGATAAACTATCACTTACTAAATATAGGAAGGAAATTCTTTTGATGGTAATAGGATTGTATTTAGAGATTTTTGTTTTGGATATTTAAATATTTTTTTATCATGATTGTAGAAATATTATTGTATAAACAAAAACAATTAAATAAAATGGATATATATTTTTATTTTTTAAATGCTTTTTAAATAAAAAAATAAAAAAATATTTTTTTGTGTAAGGGTAATTTTATATTAATCTCAAAAAGAAAGATACAACTAGTGCTAAGAAGATGACCAAAATGTAGAATCCCTTCTTCCATGACCAAAAACCACATACCTCCCTTGTTACAATTTCTTTGAACCAATCCAAGGTAAAATGAGGCTAACAATCCATGACTGAGCAACTTGCAAGCCAAACATTGGACTAAAATCCAAAATTTTGGATACATATGACCCTATTTTGCTAAAAACATCAAGTAAACTATACAATACCACTATTAATCTATAGAATTAAGCATTGATGTGGACTATAGACTAACCATAGCAACTCCTTGACACAAGTCAAACCCACAATTACCACAATAATCATATGAAACCATGAGCACGAGGAAAGGACTAAAACTCCGCAACCTAATTGAATTGACCCTGCACAGGAACCGGCTGGAAATATTTTTTTAGGTAATTCATTCCAACCACTGTGAACTACTTATGCTTGATGAGTGTCGTCCCCTTAAGATCAAGCAAGAATGAATAATACTTGATGACCTTCCCCATGATCCTATAATAGAGGCATGTCTCATGGTAGGGGAGCTCTAACCTCTAGCGTAGCCACATACAAAATCTCCTTCAATGATCTGTTTTAAGGATTTATGACAGTTGCTTCAAATTTTTATGTTAATAATTACAAACCAAAAGTGCTTAATTAATACTTAACACTTAACGAATTTAAATTAACAAAATTACAAAGAGATTAAGGAAAAAAAATAAGAGAGAAAAAGAGAGTGCAAATGAAATTGACTACATCTTCGGGCCCCTCTTCAATTGAGTGGACCGATCCAATTATTCCTCCAAAAATTTGGTTACATTCGTTGGCAGGACCTCCCCTTGGTTTACAAAGAAATCTTCAAATTGCACCTCCAATATATGTGGAATCAAGCTTCCACAAGCATAGAATTACAATAATTTCTCAAAGAAAAATAGTCTCTCACTCTTGCAAAATTCTTCCAAAATCACTTGACCTCACAGTCCCCATTCTACCCCTTTTATATTACATTTTTTTTCCAAAATTGGCATAAAACCAATTAACTACCCAATCTCCCTTACATAGAAAAAATTCCAATAATATCTCCTTCTTATGATTCTGAAGAATAATATCCCCTCAAGATAATTTATTTTTCCATTTGAATAGTTACGAAGGGGTTGATGCCTTATTAATTTGGGAATGTAGTTTGAATAGGCACCTTAATTTAGGAATAATATTCCTAATATTCTTGTAGAAAAGGGGTTTAGTATTTTGATGGTTTCAAAACATAAAAAATATCCTAATTTTTAGGCTTGAAATAGAAAAAGTAAGTCTAAGTTTAAAGAGGATTTATAGGAATTTTATAGCTAGGGGGGGGTCCCATCACACTCCCCTCCCTTTATCCTTTCCCCTAAAAGAGGGGGATTTGTTCCCCTTGAAAAGTGGGTTGACCCCATACTATGGGTGGCACCCCACTTAATGTGGGCCACCCCATGGATGAGTGGGGCCCTAGATACATATTTTTTAAATATAAATTTTATTATATATATAAATATATATATTTATTTTTGTCAATAATTTTTTGTTGCTTGGAGGGAGGAGGTGATGCTGTGTGTCAAGGGCTAATTGGTCGTTGAGCTGACTGGGTTCTGAGGTCATTAGGACAATTTTCACCCAATCTTTGACCTTTCATAACTTTACCATATGGACCTTGTTTTCCATAAAACAAACTCCATTGGAATCATGATGATGAGAACTTCGCAATGGTGTTGACTTTGATTAGTTTTGATGACTATGATTTTTTTTCCTTTTTCTAGCCAAGTTCTGAGAGTTGACCAGAGGTTTGACCATACATATATTGAGCTTTAAGACTCCAATTGACTCTGGTCAAGTTGTGTTGGAGTCAGGATCCTGAGCACTTTTTAATGATATCAAAATTGGAGAAAAATCCTCAAGATTAGTCCTCCCCACTGGAAAGCTTTTGGACCTCTCAAAGTTGGTCAGTCAGAAAGTAAGGGTAAAGTTTCCTCACTTTACCAATCTCCATCCACTTTGCCTTGCTTGGATGCATCCCTATTAGCCCCACTCAGAGGTATTCAACTACTCCTATTCGTGAAGTCCTGGTGTTCCTATCGAGGATAACATCTTCAGGCAACTCTGACATGTACTCCATTGAAAGGTTATCAACTGATGGAACTTGCATTTTAGCCTCCTCATCTAGTATCATCAGAGGTTCGTACAACTTCAAGTTCTCAATGTTGACTATCGAGTAAATCTACATGTATGGAGGAGGATTAAGGTGGAAGGCATTTGTGCCAATCTTTTCTAGAATTTTGAATGGACCATATCTGATCGGCTTGAGCTTCCTTCCTTCACCTTGCATTCTTTCCTTGCTTATGTGTAACCAAACTCTGTCTCCAACTTGGAAATGATGATCGATGTGATGCTTGTCATGGTGAGCCTTGTACTTTGCTTGACTCTTTTCCAATTGTGCTTCTATGGCCTAATGAACTACTTGGACCTTTTGGATGAACTTTAAAGCCCTTTTTACATCAAGGCATCCAT